>BQNB010086990.1:0-22468 GCA_026074375.1 Tanacetum coccineum
TCAAACTAGTGACCCAAGGAAAGGTGGGGATTGTCAGTCCCGATAGATCTATCCATAACACTCGCGCTTACTACAATAGCAATTCACGGTTCAAATATAGGTATTCACGATCTCAAATCATGAGTAAACAAATCAAGCTTTAGTAAAAATAACCATGTAATGCTTATGTATAGAAATCAATAAGTTTATGTAGTAAAACGAGCACGTATTCTCACCCCGAAAACAGTTTAAGAAAACCATTAAAAGAGAAAAAGGTGGGGCTATGAACTCACAAAGTATTGAAAGGTAATTGTACTGTAGTAAAATATACAAGTTTCCACCCTCCCCTCACCTTATTGAAATGCGTTCGTTCGGATATTTTTTATACTTGTTATGACCTATCGCTTTAGAAACAATCTCGATGTCAACCTATAAACCATTTTGTTGTCACCCTATGAGCTACTTCACGTTTACTTTATTGACTATTTTATTCCGTTATAAAACTATTTGGTACCATTTCATATATTACACTATTTTGACGAAAGTGAGCATTGCATCGTTGGCCCTCAAATATACATAGCCTAATCACCTATGTATATTTGGTGCATAGACTGATTACCTATGCATTCGGGAAAGACCGTGTCATGCTCAGAGTAGTCACCTTAAAACCTACACCTCTTCATCAACAGAATTCCAGAAGAAATATCCGCATCTCTACTCTGAACCCGTACATTCGTCAAGTGTCGCGACTTGAGCCTTGAGGACAAGGCTCTTCTAAGCAAGTACTAGTGTAACATTTCGTATTTTCAGGTCATTTTATGACGTCACTTATTTCGTCATTATTTCACTATTTTTTTTGTCACGTGCGCGTTTACTTTTAATTCTTATCACATAATTAAAATCGCGTAAGCTAAAAAATTTCATTTAACGAATAAAACAAGAGAAATATGATTTTTATACACTATTTCCTGACATGAATAGTGTTGGTTCGTTTTTAATAAAAATTTTGGCGAAACATTTTAGAATCATTTATATAATATTTATATGAGTTTTAAATTTATAAATATTATTTTAGAAGACGATTGACCTACTTATACGATAACATTTTAACAAACGATAGAAGCATTATATTATCTTTTTATGAAAGTAATTATTATCTTTTATATTTTATTTTATCAGTTACGTAAAGTATTTACGCTTCGTGATAAATTTCGTTTAGGCATTCTCGGAACCACCAAAAATAATCTACACTTCAACAAATACTCATTTTTATACCCAATACCCAAAGTTTTTATAAAACTTTACTCATTTAACTCAATTGCCGAAAACACTTAAGAAATGCAAAAGTAGAATTCAAAGTCTATCACTAGTAACTCATATACACAACCATGGTTTAAACTAGACAAAATATGCAAAGATCACTAGATATCTTCATAAGATATCAAGACTTAAAGTCTTGGTCATTCCTCACCCTTAAATCACGGCAAAACAAGGACCAAAGAGCCACCAATATATATATATTTATGACTCCATAGTACACACTAGCCCTATGTACTTGATAACAAATTTGACAAACACATCTCCCCTTTTTGACCTTCTAATAATAACTTAGACTAGCCCTATACATACATTCTAATCTTCATTTCATTCTACACTTGAAAACTTAAATATCTCTTTTATCTCTCCCACACCTCACGACATACATACAATATCCAATAACAAACCATAAACTTTCATTTTATCCATCATACAAGTAATCTAAGATCATATTTAAGATATTGCAAGAAGGTTTGGAAGTTTGGTTCGGGTTGTGGTGAGCCGCGGCTAGGAACAAAAGGGACGAGACGGGTGCATTTTATTTTTCCGAATTTGCTCCGTATAGCTTTGTGAGCCTTCCTTCTATTATTATTTTGATTGTTTCGTTCATTGATTCGATATATTTTTATATATGTGATGAAATCGATTGGAACTTGCGGCGTAGGAAATAATATGATATTGATGTTAAAGTTGGATTTATATGAAATAATAAGGCATATTGAATATATTTTTGATGAGTTTTTGGGTCGAAAACGAGATTTAACGCCTTTTGTAACGGGTCACACTTGACCAAGATAAAAGTCACTTAGGTTTCGGGTTCGAGGAATTTTGAAAAGTTGGATTTTGTTTACGAATTATAATTAAGCTTTACCAAGACGGACGTTTTGATATAAAATGGGACTTCTAACTCCCAATAACGAAGAAACTGGAGCTAGATCGAAATATACACTTTAGTAGAAAATAAGTCATTTTAATACTTAACTAAATCTGACAGCTTTGGTAATTTAATATTTTGAGCACTTTCGGGTCCGTTTCGGCCTTCCGGCGAAACACGAAAGTTGTTCGGATTAACGTTTTACATAAAATCTCTTTTTGGTCAAAGTCGTGAAAATGAGATATAACGGGTCAAAATTAAAAGTCAAACTTCTGTATTTTTATTAAAATATATATAGTTTCAGCAGATTCTCGTATGGGCATTTTGGCCATTTTCTGTCGAGTTTCAGGTCTCGGCTAAAACTAAAAAGTTGTTCGGAATATCGTTTCACATAAATTTGCTTTAGAATCCGAGTTGTGAAAAGGTGATTTAGTGGGTCGTTTTGGTCGGGTCAGACTTAGAAAATAAATGTATTTTATTAAAAAGTCAAACGTAAAAGTCAACAAGGACATTAGTAAACGTTAACGAACTATGAAGGTGATTTCGATTTATAAAATAATATCGAGTAATATATTATCGTAAATAATTACTTTTGAGGCAGTTGGTCGATTCTAAAAATGAAATAGTATATGATTGGATGGAAAACAGTATATATAAAATATACTAAGTGTTAAGGTTTAGAATGCGCAAGTGGATTTCTCATCACATATAAGTATGTATGCATATATAAATATATATATGTTTTCGTCATAATGATGTACGCATCGTTGCTCATATTTTGTACGTATTGTAATCGAGCGACGTAATTATAGGTCGTGATCAAGATCGTTACTGCTTCGTTTGTGATTTATTTGGCTTATTCAATCGTGATCGTTGATCAAGGTGAGTTCATAGTCTCGCATTTCAATCTTTTCAATGTTTTATAAACCCGCGAGGGGAATACATGCTCGTTTACAAACTTGTATATTTTACTACAGTACAATTACCTTTCAATACTTTGTGAGTTCATAGCCCCACCTTTTCTCTTTTAATGGTTTTCTTAAACTGTTTTCGGGGTGAGAATACGTGCTCGTTTTACTACATAAACTTATTGATTTCTATACGTAAGCGTTACATGATTATTTTTACTAAAGCTTGATTTGTTTACTACATGATTTGAGATCGTGAATACCTATATTTGAAACCGTGAATTTTAGACATGATTGTTTTACTACGGACACAAGTGTTTACAAAGTGTATGCTATCCAGATTACTGCCTGAATATTATTGCTAAGTTACCTTATTGCCGTGAAGTCCCTACTTATCATGAACCGTTAATTGCTATTGTAGTAAGCGCGAGTGTTGTGGATAGATCTATCGGATTACAATCCCCACCTTTACTTGGGCACTAGTTTGATCGGTTGCATTTAACATTGAGAGGTTGTTAGGTTGTTGGCAAGCATCCTATATTCTGATTGGGGCACAAATCTAGTAAGGCTCGGTTCATGAGCTAGTGCAATAAAACATGTTATTATAATTAGACTTGTGAAATGTAGTTTCCCTTGATCTACCTTACTTGTTTTTGGATTCGACATACGTACTTAATCCACCCATTACTTCGATCTTGTAGTCCCTACTGAACATTACTAGATTTATTACAATCACTTCTTGGATTTCGGAAAATAACACTTTGAAATGGCCTAAACGCTTCTTTCTTACTGCAATACTTTACTTAAATTATTTAACACTGATTTTACTTACACCTATGAATTTCACCAACATTATTGTTGACGTTTTTGCATGTATTTTCACAGGTTATATTTTTTGCTATGAGGAGCATTGGAGCATTTGAGCTCGCGCGGATTATGGTTTTTTGAAGTTAATAACTTGTATACCATTTGACAAACGTTAAAAAAAATGTTTCTATGATTATAAATGGGATTCCTTGTAAACTCTGATTTTATACAACGAATGTGGAAAATTATTTAAACGTCTCTGTTTGAGGTCGTTTTCTGTGACTTGCCCTTGTGCCTTGAAGTCGCACCCCATTTGTTACCATTCCGCGGCCGTCCGAATTTTGGGGTGGTGACAACTATTACCTGTGATGAATTAATAAAGTAATCCCAAATTTCTTTTGCGTTTTACCTTAAATTTTTTACTTTCATATTTATTACGTGGTAAAGCGTGTATAAATTACCATTGTAGATTCATTATTTTTTTGCACGTTTCTTTTAAAAGATCATCGTTTGTTATCAAATGGTAAATTTCATCCTTTTTGTTTCCGGGATATTTTGAATAGAAAAAATCACACAAAGGTAAAGAACATGCCAAAGATAAGACTTTTGATTTCCACATCAAGGAGTCGAATCTATTTTTCCAATAAATAAATCCATCACTTTCAAATAGTGGTGGTCTTTGCATCGATTGCCCTTCTAAATATTTTTTCGATTCAACAGATCGATTCAAGTTTTAAAATGCAATTTATTTTAAAAATCTTGTTTGACGTGGCTCTTGATGCCAATTGTGGAAAACTAGAATGGGGGTTGAATAGTTTACCGCTTTTTTAAATAATGTTATGTTTGTTTATAAAAACTTAGATTCGACTTTATGTGAATTCACAATGTCCACAGTATAGATAATTTAACTATCAAGGTAAGTAATGATAAGATGTAAATAAATGTGCAAGATAAGAGATACGGAAGGAAAGATCAAACCACAACATGAGGATTTATAGTCGGATTCGGTAAAACGAGAAAAACACCTCTTCGCCTACTACACTCTCCCCCCCCCCCCCCCAGCACTCAACTCGGAGTTTTCCTCACAAACGTCAACAAGATCCCTTTAGGCGGAGAAAATCGTACACAACTTAGCTTACACCAATTTCCGACACTAAGCTAAATGTCGAGTTCTAATCCTAGCTAGAACCAATCTATCACAACACAACACACCACTACACGACAAATCACAACTTTGGTTCACTACATAACTTCTCTCGACTTCACACCTTCACTTTACCAAGACACTACTACGATCACACCAATCTATCACTACTTACTAAGATCACCCCAATCTAGCTATACTTACAATGATCACAACAATCTACTTATTTTACACAACTACGATACACACCTTCACAATATACACAAATAATTTACAAGATATGATACAATTGCAACAAGGTTGCAAGGACACACACTAAGCTATAATACTTCTTCACTTGATGATAGGAAGTATTCTTCTCTTGCACTTAAGGATCAAAGCTTGGATCACATGGAAACAAAGCTTTATGATTTAATGATCAAAGGAAAGAAAGGAAAGTATATACGGATTATATGAAAAAAGAACAGAAAGAAAGTGTGTGCAAAAGGTGAAAAAATCAGTGGGGAATAGTCCAGTATTTATAGGCAAGCTGTGACAAAAAACACGTGGCCGGTCCCCTTAATTAGGGTGTCGGTCCCCTTAAAATTAAGGGGGCCGCCCGTTATAATTAAGGGGGCCGCCCATGCCTGACGCTCCCTTTTTTGTCTTTTCTGGGGGAGGTGTTTTCTGGAACATTTCTAGCCGTTTTTTGGTAGAAAATTTGAATTCAAAATATTTATTTGAATAAAACATTTCTTTTAAATCTAAAAATGTTTTGTAAAAGATATAAAAATGTTTGTGTCATTTTTATAAAAAGTGTGAGTTTAAATAAAAAATCCTTTGATCATAAACTACATTAAGCATTTGTTTATTCATACCTTTAAGTGATTAAATTTTCGAAATGAAAATTTACTACTAATTACTTGTTTATAATTAATTTTTCATTAATTATTTTTACATTTTGTGATTATCAAAACGTAGAGAGATCGAAAAATATTAACAATGTTTTTAAGCATTATTTCTATCAACAATCCTCCCCTTTTTGATGATTACAAAATCTAAACTCATTAAATGTAAAATTAATTTTAAACAAGTTTTTAGTAAGTTTTATTTTCATTTCTCCCCCTTTTTTGTAGAATCAAAAAGGCTCCGCTGATTAGCATTAGTAAAAACGACAAAATAAATGCTCCCCCTTATTCGAGGGCATCAAGGAATCGAGCTATGGTATCTTTGCTATAAAAAGGGATAAGTACAAACAAAATATTGAGCAAAAATAAGCTAGAATACACACAAGAATAAGCACTTAATTAAGCAGTATGAAAATAAGCAGTTTTCAAGCAATTTGGCAGTTTTTCATACAAACAGACAGGTCATATGTCCAACCAAAAATCTATGACATCCAAAAAAGCAAGCATAAATAAGCATGGAGATAAACACAAATAAGCAACTTGAAGACAATAATAAAGCAGAATAAGCTATGATTACAGTAACAAAAATTTAAAAAGTGCAACTTACCAAACCTTTGCTCTAACATGGTTAAATAAAGAGTTTACAAGCTCTAGCTTGTATAAAAAACAAGCTAGTGAGGTCCGTAAGCCATCCCTTTTCGCTTATTAACATATTTAAGCTGTGGTATTTTGAGGGTAATTTCTTTTTTGAGATTTTCTTAACACTGTTTATATTTCTAAGTAAATTAAAATCTTTATAAAAGCAGGTTTATAAAGTAGGCTTAATTAGAGCTTTATATTAAACTTATGAAACATAAGTGAACACTTAAAGAGAATAGAAATTAAACAGATTTTAAGAGACTTTAAAATTTCATTACTTGAAAAACATTACAAGAAAAATTAAAAACTAAATTTGCTGGATTTTAAACTAACTAGGTGAAAACTAAGTTAAAAAAACTAGATAGCCAAATGGCTTACAAGACACCCTATTTATAAAAAAGAAACTAAGTGCTTGCCCTTTCTTCAATCTTTTGTATTTCTTCTAGTTGTGTTTCTTTGATGAGACCAGAAACACAAGTGTTGTTTGTTTTAATGTGAGAGTGAGCCCAAGTTAATCTTAGCCATTGTTTACGGAGGTTATTGCCAAGTTGAATGATCAAGACCCTTGATTTCTTTTAGCCAATAAAGTCATTAGGGATTGCTATGGTGGCAAGAGGCTATGTGGGGGTGGGGAAGGGTGGTATAATGGGTTTTTGGCTGGTTGTGAACAGTGGTCGAGGAGGGGGACAAGGAAGCATGAACAGTGGAGTTTGGTTTGGGAGCGGAAAAGAAAGATGGTTTTAAAGGTGTGTGTGTGTGTTGTCAGGGGTGAGTGTTTTGGAAGATAACAATAGGGACATGATTGACCCCTCAAAGTTATAAGTCAAATTGCAACTTGAGTCCATGTGGTGTATATATTTTGGTGATTTGGCAGGTTTGGTCCCCAATTGTTATAGGAGTTATTGCATGCATCGTCCTTGTGATAAACTGACTTAACAGCCATGTGTATTGGGTTGTTAAACGTTATTGGTTTTTTTTGTATGTTTGGGTCGGCTAGGATTTAAAAGAGGGTTGGGCTTTTGGTCTTCAATATTATACTAATGGGTTTACCTGGCCCATTAGATGGGTTCGGGTGGGCCCATTAAGTATTCTTCGGTGTCGGCTCTGGTTTTGATCATTGACTTGTCCGGGTTGACTTTGACTTTTGTTGACTTTGGCTTTTCCACGCTTTTCTATTTCGTGCTCGGTTTTGTTCGTTTTTGCTTGATTTTTTGTCCTTTTGTCGGATATCCATTTTCTGCACAATATAAGTGAAAACATACAAATACAATGTTTTTTTGTACGTTTTGGGTCATTAAAGTCCGATTTTAATGGTGAATAAGCTGTCAAGCTTATTTTCGGGCTTATTGAATAAGCTGGTGGGTGTTTGGTATTTTTCGTAGGTAGCTTATAGAGTCAAGTATTTTGTGTAAATTTTTCAGAATTTTTTGTAAACGTTTAATATTTTTTATAATTTAATTTAGTTAAAAGTTTATTTAATTCATAATAAATACAAAAATTATCAAAAAAAATATTTTGCTTTTTTAGAAAATTTTCTTTTGTCATCTAGTTTGTAGGAAAAATATAAAATTTTTCGTAGGGTCATTTTTATAACTTTTCATCTTTTAAAGAACGGGTCCGGGTGCGGGATTTTGTTTTGACTCGTTTTTGGGTCAAACGAACTCCGTTTTCGGTCTAGTCTTTTTCATTCTTCGTTATTTGGTCCATAGAGTAGTTTAGAAGCGAAAATTTCTTCGTAGGCTTATTTTTAAAGATTTTAGGTTTTCCCCCTTTTGTTCGGGATTCGGGCCTTCGTTTTCTAGTTTAATTTCGTAATTTCTAGGTTTTTCTTAAACGTTTTAGTCCGTTATTATCTAATTTGACTTTTTCAACTTCCCAAACTCATTCCTTCCTTTAAACTCAAATCTTCGATCGTATCGATTTACCATTCCAGCCTCGTTGGGGATTTACGACCCGGGAAAGCTCTATACTACTTCTCGGTATCATTGATTCTGCTTTTAGACTATTCTTACTATATATTTGATATTTCATTATATTATATATATTTTAAGGTATAGTTTGAACGGATCAATCATCCCATGTAGCGACTTTCGTCTTGGCACATCCCTACCTTGCGGCTAAGTGACCAGGCTTTTGACACCCCACAGAGACTAGTATTGGGACTCACGGACCTTAGGTTTAAAAAACTCTCAGGTTTCCCGTTTACATATAGCTTATTTAAAAACTTAAAATAGAATAGTCAAAGTTCAAAAACATATTTAAATTTAACAAAAAAAAATCTATTTATTAATTCAAACTTAATATTAAACATAAAATTTATACAATTGTAACCCTCGACCTTTTAGAAAGCTGCAACATCGGTTGTGAGCCGGCAAGATGCAACAAACTTTTATCAGTCTCAGATTTTTATTCTTACTATGGGTTTTCTTTCGAAGGCAGTAACATCGGTTGTGAGCCGGCAAGATACAGCAAACTTTTATCAGCCCACAGCTTTTATTTATTATATTTTTTATTTTTCATCATTTTTCATATTATTTTTTTATAATATATAGAGAAGACTTCTTTTTGAAAATTTCAAGTATAAATTTGAACTAAGACTAAATTTTTTGCTATATACTACATAAAAATTTGTTGATTTAAGTTTAATCTCCAAAAACAGCACGTATTATTAATCCGATTAGGAGCTATGGGAGAAAAAGCCATAAATTACATACATGAGCTCTTAAGATTTCCAAATAATCATTGTTTAGCATCCCACTCATACTTAACTCTATCATTTTTCGTTCTTCGTGAATTTCCGCGAACGCTTAGCCTAAAAGTTAAGGAACAAGCTAGAGCTCAACACGCTCGATCGGGTCAAAATTTATTCTTATTCTACCCAGTAGGAAAGTCAAAATTGTTACAAAACACTAATTTTATTTTTGAATTTTTTTTTATATTTTTATAATTTTGACGGGAAAACGGGGTACGTGATAACAACGGGCAAAGGTAGGTAAGATCATATCGAAGATATACTACCCCATACTAAAATTAAACATTGTCCTCAATGTTTCCTAGCCTAAGGCTCAAAACCCCATACTGAAACTCAAAAAGTCGAATGCATAATCCAAGCGTGAAGAAAGTATTACAAAAATCTCAAGCCGTTTATCAAGTATGCTACGAGATAAATGTTAGTCGATAATAATCTTAGGATATCGGATTTCCCCAAACTAATGGCAAGCAAAGGCTAGGAAGCTCGAGTGGACCGAGACAAAACACCGAACACGAGAGTCTTCAGAAAATTTTGGGTCAATCCTACAAAAAATCACAAGCACAAACAACAAGAATCGGAAGAGTACAAGCCTCCTTACATCACAACAGAAATAAGAAAGAAAATAGAAGGATAAGCATGGGGTGCCTCCCACGAAGCGCTTTGTTTTTGGTAACCGAGTCACATAGCTTGACTCGATCCCCGAATTCATTCGTCCTTGGAGAAAGTATGGAGATCCTGGACTACCTTGGGTGGTAAGTTCCCTCTGAAGTAATGCTTCACACGATG
The DNA here is from genome assembly GCA_026074375.1 of Tanacetum coccineum. NCBI lineage: Eukaryota > Viridiplantae > Streptophyta > Magnoliopsida > Asterales > Asteraceae > Tanacetum > Tanacetum coccineum. Next base: position 10,094 of record BQNB010086990.1, read on the forward strand.
ACCATTCACCTTAAAGTTTAGACCATCGGGTTGAGATAACTCGATGGTTCCGTATGGAAAAACTTTGGTGATGGTGAAAGGTCCCGACCAACGAGTTTTAAGCTTTCTTGAGAATATCTTTAGACGAGAGTTGAAGAGTAAAACTCGATCACCAACATTGAAAATGCGGTTTTTGATCTTAGAGTCGTGAAGCTTCTTCGTCCTCTCTTTATATATCAAAGAATTCTCATAAGCTTGATCACGAAGCTCATTAAGTTCATTAAGTTAAAGCTTTCGGTGATCACCCGCGGTTTTGAGATCGAAATTAATATGTTTTAAAGCCCAATATGCTTTATGCTCTAACTCGATAGGTAAATGGCAAGACTTCCCGTACGAAATGCCCATAAAGCGTCATCTAGTTTGTCGGACCATGAGGCACGGTTTTCTCCAACCGTCCTTTCTAGAATACGTTTCAAGCCACGATTGGACACCTCCACTTGACCGCTCGTTTGAGGGTGATAAGCGGTAGCAAGACGATGAGTGACCCCATACTTAGACATTACTTTAGCAAATTGATCATTACAAAAATGGGTCCCATGATCGCTTATAATAGCTCTAGGTGTTCCGAATCGGGCAAAAAGAGATTTCAAAAACTTAACTACAACTCGAGCATCATTTGTGGGGAGCGCCTTTGCTTCCACCCACTTCGAAAGATAATCAACGGCTACGAGGATGTATTTATTCCCATGTGAAGATGGAAATGGTCCTAAAAAATCGATACCCCATACATCAAAGATTTTACAAACTTGAATAGTATTTTGGGGCATCTCATCATCATTGTGAAATTTTGCCTTGTCTTTAACACGTATCACAAGATCTGATCATAGTATGGGCATCTCGATATATGGTCGGCCAAAAGAAACCGACATCAAATTCTTTTCGAGCGGTGAGATTGGCACTATGATGGCCCTCGGTGGGTCCTTCATGACAAGCTTTGAGGATATCATTAGCTTCTTGCCCATGCACACACCTTCGAATGATTTGTTCTAAACAAATACAAAAAAGATAGGGATCGTCCCAGAAATAATGTTTAACGTCCTTGAAAAACTTCTTCTTTTGTTGAGTCGTCATTCCTTTGATGATAAAATTCCCCGCATGGAAATTTGCCTAGTCCGCAAACCATGGGGTACTTCCACTAGATATTACACCAAGAGTCTCTAAAGGAAAATTTTCATTTATGTCTTTATTTATTTAACATATCCTTGTGAGGATTCTCAAGCCTAGATAAATGATCGGCCGCGAGGTTCTCACTTCCTTTTTTATCACGGATGGTGATATCAAATTCTTGTAGGAGAAGAACCCACCGGAGCAACCTCGGCTTGGCATCTTGTTTATTCATAAGGTACTTTAAAGCCGAGTGATCCGTATACACTATGCTTTTAGATAAGACAAGATATGGTCAAAACTTTTCAAAAGCATACACAACGGCAAGCATTTCTTTCTCCGTCGTAGTGTAATGAATTTGAGCTTCGGTCATTGTCTTACTAGCATAATGTATAGGCTGAAAATGCTTCATCTTTCGTTGTCCTAAAACCGCACCAATCGCGAAATCACTTGCATCACACATAAGTTCGAAAGGTAGGTTCCAATCTGGGACAACTAAGATCGGAGCTTCGGTAAGCTTCTTTTTAAGAGTCTCAAAAGCATCAATACAATCTTTAGAAAACACAAACGGTGTTTCCTTCTCAAGAAGGTGAGTCATCGGTCTAGCTATTTTGGAAAAGTCTTGGATAAAACGTCGGTAAAAACCTGCATGACCTAGGAAACTCCTAACACCTTTTACGGTAGTCGGGTGAGGGAGCTTAGCGATAACATCGACTTTAGCATGATCTACCTCAATTCCCGATTTCGAAATTTTATGTCCTAACACAATTCCTTCTCTACACATAAAGTGGCACTTCTCCCAATTAAGAACTAAATTCGTGTCTTCACACCTTTTTAGCATCTTTTCTAAATTGGAGAGGCACGAATCAAAACTATCCCCAAAAACCGAGAAATCATCCATAAACACTTCCATAGTCTTTTCGATCATATCATGGAATATGGCCATCATACACCGTTGGAAAGTACCGGGAGCATTACACAAGCCAAATGGCATGCGACGGTACGCGAAAGTTCCATACGGGCATGTGAAAGTAGTTTTCTCTTGGTCTTGGGGATCTATTGGTATTTGAAAATACCCCGAAAATCCATCTAGAAAACAATAAAACTCATTTCCGGCTAATCTTTCTAACATTTGATCCATAAATGGTAATGGAAAATGATCTTTTCGAGTCGCTTCATTTAATTTTCTATAGTCGATACAAACTCTCCACCCGGTAACTAAACGTGTTGGAATTAATTCATTTTCTTCATTAGCAACAACGGTTATACCACCTTTCTTGGGAACACAATGCACGGGACTAACCCATGGGCTGTCAGAGATCGGGTAAATCATTCCGGCATCAAGAAGTTTTAGGACCTCCTTTTTTATTACCTCGTGAATTTTTGGGTTAACCCGTCTTTGACTTTGAACCGTGGGTTTGTAATCTTCCTCCATCAAGATTTTGTGGGTACAAAAACGAGGGTCGATACCCTTGATGTCGGTGATTTTCTAAGCAATGACCCGTTTATATGATTTAAGCACTTTTAAGAGGGCTTTTTTTTATCATTTTTTAAACCTTTTGCAATAATCACGGGTAACTTGTTGGTTCCTTTTAAGTAAGCATATTCTAAGTGAGATGGTAAATCTTTTAACTCTAATTCTGGAGGCTCTTCAATTGAAGATTTTGCCTTGGTTACTTCACTTTTCTTTAGGTCCTCATTCTTCTTTGGAGGGAGATTCGGAGATGGGTCTTCGTTTAACAATTGCTCAAGGTAAAAAATATCTCTCTCTGTGTCGTAGAAATCATCATCCAAATCAGTAAACTCATTCGGAGTTTGTAAGAAAGTCTCGATTTCTTCCAAAATGAAATCTCCTCCTTCAAAAGAAGTGAACGAAGGGGTAGTAGAAGAAAGAATCGGGTCTGAAGACGGAGTGGGATTGCCACCCGAAGAATTATTCGAAAAACCAAGTACTTCTTGAGAAAACTCCTCACAAGCCACATCAATGACGTCAATTCGGTTTATCGACGTATCATCATATGTCGAGGAGTATCGCGTAGTTTGATTGAGATTAAAAGTGACGGCTTCGTCGTTAACTCGAAGGGTTATTTCTTCTCCATAAACATCAATTAAAGCACGACCGGTCCTCAAAAAGGATCTCCCAAGAATGAGAGGAACTCAAGGATCGGCTTCAAAATTAACAACAACAAAGTCGGTAGGAAAGTGAAACTTTCCCACTTTGACAAAAACGTCTTCGGTGAGTCCTTTAGGACGAGTAATGGATCGATCCGCTAATTCTAAAGTCATTCGTGTGGGGGTAAGTTCGGGTAGGGAAAGCTTTTTCCAAATTGAAAGAGGCATAAGATTTATGCTCGCTCCGAGATGGGCCAAGGCGTGACATACATCCATTCCCGGGAAATTACATCGAATAAGAAACTTATCGGGATCTCCAAGCTTTTCGGGAAGCTTTTTGAGGAGCATCGCCGAACAATTCTCATTCAACGGTATCTTAGCTAATTCAAACAGCTTTTCCTTATTCATGAGCAAACTCTTAATCGTAGGTGCAAATCTTGGCATCAAAAGTAAAGCGTCCGCGAAGCTAATGTCGAAGCGCAAATCTTGAAAATTTTGAAAGATCTTCTCCATTTGATTCGAAGCTTTGTTACGGGATTTTTGATCATTACGTCGCGAAGGATATGGAATATTCGGCTTAGGTAAAGTCTTCAGAACATCGGGTTCTGGAATGGGAATGAGGTTAACCGGAGGTGGGATGTGAGTGGTACTTCCTTGAAAATTCGATTGCTCTTTATCCGTTGTCTCCTCGGTTTCTCGTTCCACTACCTTTTTAGGAGAAGGATTAGTAGGAATCGAGGGTCCCTCAATATTGCCTACAACTGCCCGTGATGATGTCAACCCGTAAGCGATCCAGTATCCGACTTGATAACGATCGTTTCAGTGATAGCTAGTCACCCGAGACGATGTCAATTCCCAAATAGATCTATCTATAATCATTCGTTCTCACATTCTAGTAATTGACAGTTCAAGATTCAAAGGGCCATAGTGGGTTATCGCAACTTAGGCAAAACGTAATCCAAAGATAAAAAATGTACACTTGCGTCCATTTTGTAAATAAACATGCAATGTTTCTCACCCCAAAAACCATTGTAAATTAATAATTGTAAAACAAGGGTCTATGAACTTACTTGAGTGAGTAAAAACAGAGTAACAAAATATACCAAGTAAAACAGCGTCACGCCTAACGCACGAAATGCAACCTAGTTAATATGGTCGAATCAGTATTCAAGTACGTTGTCTAACAACAACTATATATAGATCCTAGTAATAGTTTATCAACTGTACTATCGTACGGCAATCATAACTTTAAGAGGTGGTTATGGGTCCATAAGCAAGTCAAATTTTTATATATGTATAGAATAAATCCCGTGAAAAATCTTTCCAAATTACATCTCAAACAAGAGAAAAAAAAGGGAAAAATCTCACTTTAAAAACACAAAATACTTAAATTTTAAAACCGGGAAGATATTTCATTCTCCGGGGGTTCTAACCCAACGAAGTCGTGAATTGAGATTTGGGAATAATTCGGATTCGAGTCAAGAATGAATAAAGGATTTTTGAATTTTGATTACACTACGAATATAATAGCACAATTAAACTATAGAAATGATTAAAGAAACAATAAACAATTCAACTAGACAACGAAAATTTAACAAATGATGAATTAAAACGTGAGCTAAAACTAGAATATGCACTTCTAATATACAAAATTTTATACCTAAAAATCACAAATTTAAAAAGAAAATTTTAGGAAAAAGAATTGAAATTTTTTAACTATTTTTGAATTTTTTATGAATTTTAAAGAAAAATAAATTACTAAAAATAAACTTTTTCTAAAAATTAATACTAAAATTTTATTTTTATTTTTCAAAAATACTAGAATGAAAAAGAAAATTATTACAAAAAGAATTAGATTTTTCCACCTATTTTTCTATTTTTTATGAGTTTATTAAGAAAAAGAAATTACTTAAAATCTATTTTAATTTCTAAAAAATACAAATTTAACTGGAAAAATAAAGAAAAATGGTTTTTAACTACTAAAAATGTGCAGAAATCAAATGGAACAAAAATGCCCAATTTTTATAAAGCAATTGAACCCTAAATTTGCCAATTAAAACCTAAAACCTAATTTTATTAAAACTAATTTTGAAAATATTAAAACTATTTTATTATACTAAAAAGACAGGGTAGAAATTGCAACAATTGAAAGTAAAGGGTAGGCGGGATAACTAAAAGGAATTTACACTACAGTTAAAACAGACAACCCTTAACTATTGAGAATGAACCAATTAGACCCTACGACTATGCTTATTTTTGGCTTATTTAAAAAAATGAAAATAAGCAAAAACTTAAAACTACAAAGTTGTTCCTGAGCTTATCCACTACAACTTTAATAAAAACACTATGAACTTTTAAAAACTGAATAAGCTAGAAATTAAGCATTTTAATCTGAACAACAGAAACTAAAGCTTTTCTAACTTTTCTAAACTCTAGCTTATATCTAGCTTATTCTAAATGAAAATTAAAACCAAAAGATTCTATATGAAGCTTAAGATGTGTACTAGGGATTTCTAAAAAGAAATAAGCTACAAGTGAACAAGAATAACAAGAAATTTGCTATCAAAAAATGAAAGTTCAAGCTTTTTACTAAAATTAAGCTAATCCTAATAAGCTAATTAGCTTATTACTACTTCTTAGAAACTGAAATTTGGCAAATAAGCTCTCCTATGGTTATTGAACAAACCTAGATAAAAGGAATCTTGAAATAACAACTAGAAATGAAAAATCTAAAAGAATAAGCTAGTATCCTAAGTTGCTGCTGCTACTACTTTTTTTGCAAGAAATTTAAGCTAACTAAAAACTTAAAACAGAAACTTAAAAGAATTATCTCAGTTGAGCTAATGAGTACAATTGAAATTGCTTAAAACCAAATATACCTAACTCCTAATACAGTGCTAAAAGAGACTCAGAAAAAAGGGTGTGCAACAACAAGTAATAACTGAGTTAATACTGTTGTACTTGATAACTTGTAACAACTAAAGAGCGAAGGCTAAAACTATATTGAGAACTCGGTGGGGGTGGGGGGGGGTAGACAATTGACCAATTCTTAAATGCAGACCTAATCTCTAAGTTCAGAACTCTTAAACTAACTACCTATATGTTACTAAACCTACTTTAACCAAAATGGAACACTAGAAAGCTGTGAATCTCTTAAAGCTAAAACAACTACACTTAAAAACTGTCCTGGTGCTAGCAAGGACTATTTAAGCTCTAAATTTTGAAATTCTACAAGCTAAGTTTCAAAACTTGTTTAAAACTTGAACATTTTAAAAACCTCAACTATGTAAAGTGTTTTGACAGGATTATGTTGACTTCAAAGGTCAAAACCACCTTGATCCAAACACTACTTAAATTTCACTGTCTCAACTATATTTCTCTTAAAATCTACTTTTAAAGCTAAAACTGTTAAAGTTTTATATCTACTCAATCTTTAACTAAGCTAATTAAGCTATTTAAGCACTAACTTCTACAGCTTATTAAGAAAGATAAGCTAGTTACTCAGCTAGACTTTTTCTACTTATTATGACAGAATTCTAAGAAATGAAAACTTAATGGATTTTAACTACAACAGCTAAAAGCATTTGCATCTCTTAACTAACTAAGCAAGTTTGAAAAAGATTAAGCACAAAAAGGACAAAGTAATAAGCTATTGAATTAAGCTATCAAATGCTGAAATGAAATTTAGAGTATGAAACCTGAGATTTATGTAGTCTCAGAACTAGCCACTCTTGTTGAGTGAGTGGCTTTCAAATCAAAACCTATATGGCTACCTTAGCCTCTAAACCAAGAGCTTAAGCTCAATAAGCTAACTTGAGCTTATTCTCCTCATTGCTTCCAAACTTGAATTAAATTGAACTCAAATGAATAATATTGAACACTAATAGACAAAAACAGTATTTAAAAGGATCTTAGCAACTTTTGAACAACTTGAGAACTAGAGAAAACAAAATAAGCTAAAATGAGCTTATTACAAGCTTATTATGTAAAACTAGCTTATTTCATGAAAGCTTAAACTCAAACATAATGCAACTAGCTTTATTACCTTTAAAAGAATAGTACAAGATTAAAAACAGGAAGTACAACTGAATTTGGAAGTTTAAAAGCTCAATTGAAAAATGAACAGTACACGTAAAATTGGAAAGGGAAATTTACAAAGAAAAACTGAAAAAATTCACTAACTCTCTAACTCTTTATGTTAAGCTTCTATTTATAGGAAGAAAATGAAAAGAAGAGGAGAACTTCAATCCTTCACAGCCGTTGGATCCTTTTCATTTGAATTTAAGCCGTTAATGATGAATGGTGATGTGTTCGGACCAATGGGAGGATGCCACATGTACAAAATGATGTGGAAGACTGTAAATACGAGGTGGGGTTGTAGGGAGAAACGGGGAAGGTGATTTAGGGAAGTTGGGTTAATTCGGGTTTTTGGCGGGAAAAGAGGTTAGGGGTGGTTAGGGAGAAACTAGCCCGCGTGTGGTTTTGAAAGATTGGCTTAATTGCATAACTAGTCCCTTTGTTTCTCTTTCAAACGTGTAGTGTAAAATAACTTTGAAATTTGTCAACTCTGGCCCTTGTACTTGCTATCTCCTTTTTCCTCTTAATAAACCAACTTTCTAACTTTGACATCTTTGGTCCTTGGACTTTCAAAACATCCAAATGAACCCTTGAACTTTTGAAAACTTGTCATTATTGATCCTTTGACTTCAATTGGGTCTTCATTGACTTTCTTCTCTTGTTGTCGGCTGATCCGGCTTTGATATCTTTCCTCTTGTCTTCTCTTGATCACTTGTCTCTTCATTTCTTGTCGGTTTTTGCTTGTTTTTGCTCTTTTTGACTTTGATATCCTTTCCTGCACATTATGACACAAAAGCACACATATTTCCATCTTTTGGCATATTTTTGGCTTTTATTGGCGAAATCCTGGGTATTTTATATATACAATTTAACACTTATCAAAATTCCCCAAACTAAAGGATTGCCGTGTCCTCACGCAATTTTATTAAGTGTACACTTTGTAAACTAACAAGTTTCCAAAATGCCCTTGTTTTCACCTTTTATGAATCGGATGATTTGATCCGCACATGTACGAAAGAGATAGGGATCATCCCAAAAGTAATGCTTTACATCCTTGAAAAACTTCCTCTTTTGTTGACTCGTCATTCCTTTGACTAGAAAATTCCCCGCGTGGTAGTTTGCTATATCGGCAAACCACGGGGTATTTTGGTCATCATGAGAAGTCACCATATTCAATGTTTCAAGAGGAAAGGTTTCATTAATCTCTTTAGGATCAAAAACATTCTCATACGGGTTTTCAAGACGAGAGAGGTGATCGGCTGCATAGTTTTCAGCTCCCTTGGTATCAATTACTGAAAAATCGAATTCTTAGAGAAGTAAGATCCATCTAAGCAATCTTGCTTTGGCGTCTTTCTTGTTGAAGAGGTATTTCAATGCGGAGTGGTCCGTGTAAACAACACTTTTGTTCATGATTAGATATGATCGAAACTTCTCGAAAGCGTAAACTACCGCAAGCATTTCTTTCTCGGTTGTTGTGTAGTTTGTTTCTGCTTCGGTCATGGTCTTACTTGCATAATGAATTGGTCGGAAATGCTTCTCAATTCTTTGCCCTAGGACCGCACCTATTGCATAATCACTTGCATAAGATAAGCTCAACTAAGCTTTTAAGAACTTAGTTGAGTAATTAGCTAGCTTAAGAGTAGATATGACAGCTTATTGAGAGCTTATTGAACAGTTTAAAGCTTATTTAGACCATTTCATGTTAAGTGAAAACAAATTAAATCACAAGATTTAAAAGTGAACTACAATTTTATTAATAAAACTGAATTACAATGCTTTAAAAAAATATTACAAGTATTTAAAATGACATTTAAGCTAAAAATTAACAAGCTACGTCTACACTAAAACTACACTAAATTTTTGCTAGATTCCACTATGAGAGAGGCAGGACTTGTATTTATATCCAGAGATAGATGCTTCTAGGTCTTCAAGTTAGTTAGACGCTCCTCTCCTCCATTCTTTCCAATCATTAGATCCTCTCTTGAAGCCGTTAGATTAGAATCAATCACACAGATCGCCACGCTGGCACTCCCACTTCTTTGGGTAGCATGTGTGTTTTATTTAGCACGAGTTTTAGTGTAATGTTTCCACCTTTGGTGTTGTTTGTTTGAATCCAACGCATATTCACCCCATTGTCCAAATTGACCAATCATAGCTCTATGATGACGTTTTTGTTGCTGAGATGGAAACTTAGTACTTAGCATCTACTGGCCACGTCATTTGAGAAGTTAATTGCATTTTTGTTAGGTAATTTTGAGCTGGGTAGAATTTGGACGATACGTGAATAGTAATAACAATTTTTCCCGCCCATTTTTACCCCTCTTTTTATTCGTTTAACTGAGTGAGGGTTTGACTGAGTGAAAAAGGCCTTTGACTTGGGCTTTTATTTAAGGAAAATGGGTCATGGGTAATTGTTTTGGGCTGGGTAAAAAGGGTTTAGGTAAAAGGGTTTGGTTATGAGATAACGACCGTTAGTTCTTTTATAATAAAAGGACTAACGGTGTTAGGGTTTTAAGGACTTTTGGTGAAAGTTGTTTAACATTAAGGGTATTTTGTGTATTTTGAGGGTTTTGGCATTTTGTGGTTTGACCAAGGGTTGACTTTTGATGACCTTTTGACCTTTTTGCTATCAAACTTCTGGCTCTTGAGCACTCTTTCCATTCTCGTGTCTGTGTTTGTCTGGTTTTGACCGTTTTCATGTGATATTTGCAATATTCGTACCTACACATCACCAAACAACAAAACACATATACAAGCATATTTATGCACATTTTCATTTATTTTAGGGCTTGTTTTGATATACAAATAATATGTGATTTCTCACATATCACTGTCCTAAATAACTATTCCAGTCCATTGTGAGTGTCCAGCAAGTTTATAAATGAAACTATGGTGGACCATTCAAAAAAATGGCATGACAGGTTAGCTAACAAGAGGGTGATTGATGATAACTCTGATGAGATTGCGTCTATTGTAAGTAAGTTAGAAGGTCTTGGGCGAGACATGAAAAACCTTAAAGAAAATGTGCATGCTATTCAAATAGGATGCTAAACCAGCGGATGAGCTCATCTCGACAAGGAAAGTCCTCTTAAGGAAGAGGAAAATATGTTGACGACGACAGCTGCCACTATTCAAAGATCAAGAAAACATCTGTTGACGACAGCATCCAGCAAGACTATCATGTACATTGTTCAAAGCATAGTTTAGTTGCTCAGGGTTGTGGTGCTTATCTATGCGTCCAGCGGCTTCTGCTCCATGTGTTTGCGAACTGGATGCTTCTTCAGGTGTTCGTCGTCCAAATGAGTTAAAGCGTAATGTCGTGGAGCAGGATGATCGTCAGGTTAATGTTCCTTTCAAGAGGACGTGTGTTCGTTCCTTGGATTTGTTTTTGTCTCTTGATCAGCAGCCATATATAGTTTTACGTGTGTATCTAGTTGATCCATCTCTTCATGACTCAAATGGCGTATCCCCAGTTGGTCCGTCTGCTGGTCGGTTAAAACGTAATATCAGTTCTCAGGATGATAGCCAGAACGGTTTTGACGTTGCCTCGACTGTTCCTTCAAAGAGGTTGTGTGCAGCAATTAAGTGCCGCTTCAGAACGAGTTGTTCTTAGTAAGTTTTTTCTTTGCTTGTTGTATTATGTATTTCCCTTTGTTTTCAACTACCTTTCATTCTTTGGGTATTCATGTTATCTTACAGATACCCAGTTTTTGCCACAACCAATCAATTCTGTTAATGTAAACCTATCTTCGACTCCCATAGATGATCATAGTGATCATGACCACAATGACGTTCATTGTTGATGATGATGTTGCATTCACATCTCTGAATAGGGGTACCTTCTGACTCTATATTTCTGTTGTTAGTTTTTGTCTCATATCATATCTTCCCTAAGACGTTTGTGGTCTTATTCATCTGTTTTTGTTTAAGGATTTCGATGCCCAACTGTTTCATCAGATACCCGTTACACTCCCGCTGTTACCAGAGATACTTCATGGCAACGCAGTCGTCGGGCTCCTACTGTTAACATGGCCACCTCACGACAACAACCACCAGGTTCAGGTCCACCATCAGATTATAGATATCTCGGAGCCTATAGCTATAGTTGTCAGAATTGTGGAGCACTCTTTTGGGGCGAGGAGCGTTTAAAAATGTGTTCCTAGAGGTTCATGCCCCCGTTATAACCGTTGTTGCAGAGGTGGTCGAGTTGTCTTGCGTACATATCAGGTGTATCCTGAGTATATGAAAACTACTATTTCGAGATCGTCACTTTTTAGACAACATTAGAGCATATAACCAGATGGGTGTACAAATTGATCATTCAATTAACAATGGTCATGGGCCATATGTATTTTAGATATCAAGACAATTGTACCATTAGAAATAGACAATCGTATGAGTCACTTTGGTAGTCAGAATAGTGATCTTCTTAGGAACATAGTTGAAGGACTTATAGACTTACTGGACACTCACAATGGACTTGAATAGTTATTTAGGACAGCACGTGAGATAATTTAGGACACACATGTTCCCAACTTTAAGGTTCGATTGTACATTGTAATTGGTGCTCGAGAATATGAGCTTTCCATAGGGGACATGTTGGGTGCTATAGTTTATGAAACTGGTCCTGAAACTGATATGGATTCTGATATAGTATTGGAGGGGCGTTCAGGGTATCCACAACGTGTAAACAAATTACACCCTTCTTATACGTCGTTACAATTTTCTCTTTTGTTCATCTATGGGCAAGATGGTTATTCAAAAGACTTAAAGATGATTGATCCCAACCGCTCTTCTTCGGATCAGAAACGATTAACCATGTTAGCTTTCTATTCTTATCAGCTCCACGATCGTGCAAATTGCTACAACTATTTGTCAAGGACTGGTAGGTTGTTTCAACAATATGTCATCATTGCTTTTTGTGCTGTTGAGCAAAACCGAATCGACTATGTTTGTGAGCACCAAAATGATATAAGGAATGAATATATGTCTGGCATCTATGATGCTATCAAACGAAGAGAGATAGCGATGGTTCTGATTATA
>BQNB010086991.1:0-28038 GCA_026074375.1 Tanacetum coccineum
TTGGGTCCCACTTTAAGGGGTTAAAAATAAGCCCTAAAAGTGCCCCAAGAGCCTTTTCGGCCTGCAGCCTAAAGCCTTTGGCTTAATGGCTTATTCTGCTTATTTGTTTGTTTTAGCCTGTTTATATTTGTTTGTGTTTGCTTATTAAGTATAGTTGTAGCTTATTTGAGCTTATTTAGTTTAAAATAATCTAAGTCTTAGTTAAAAAGGTAAACTGTCAATTTCAAGTGCTTTTTCTAGCTTATTCATAAGCTTTTGTAAAAACTCGTAGTCAAGAAAATTACTTATTTATAAGTCCTTTTTAAGTTTTTTTTTTTTTTAATTTTAGGGGAAGCTTGGAAGTCAGGGGTGAGCTAGGACTCGAACTGTTAGGAATTATTAATTTTGTACTAAGTATAGTTCCTGCTGTTAGACATGTATAGTTCCTGCTGGCAAGTATAGTTCCTGCTGGTAGAGTTACTTTATAGTTCATGCTGTTAGTATAAAAGGGTTCCTGCTGGTAGCATTGTTCCTGCTGCTAGTAGTAACAGTCAAACCCGAATACGTTTAGAAGTTGTTAGAGATATGCATGATCTCCTTTATGCGTTATTCTAGAAATACCGAATTAAGGTTTCTTGTGTTTAAAAGAAACATTCGGCTAAAGGTTTAGAAGAGACATCGAAAGGCTTATTTGATAAAGGTTTGTTTTTCTTTTGACTCGTTTTTGGGTCAAACGACCTCCGTTTTTAGTCTAGTTTTTTTTAACTTCGTTATTTGTCATTTAGAATCTATTTTAGCCTTTAAATATGTTCTAGGGTTTAATTTGCAAAATTTAGGTCTTTGACCCTCATTATTCGTGCCCGTTTTAGGTTTAAGTTATTTAGCTTTCGTTTTTAGGTTTTATTTAATCGTTTTTGTATATTTAATTGGTAGAAATAGAAAATCCATCATAACCTTGTCACATTCAAACATCAAGCATCAATCCGTCATTCGATTTTCTATTCAAGCCTCGTTGGGACAAAACGACCCGGGAACTCATACTTCCGGTTACATATATATTTTATTTTGGTAAACTTTTGACCATTCCTTGTGCAAAGGTAATTGGTTGAGTGTTTTACTTATATAAAGTATAAATATTATATAGATATAATATACACATGCAACACACCTAATTGTTCATCTCAACAACATGAATCTTAACCTTTTAACAATCCACAATTAACCCTATTTCTAAATAAAAGCTTTTTCTAGGATTAATCCATAAGCTTAATCATTTTCTCAATTGACATGTCTGATTTGTACGATGTCAAAATCAGTGTCAGGTCAAATGTTAAGCTGATTCTAGAAATTAAAGGTCGTTTGCAAATGAATCCAAATCGTGAAAGGTTATTTAGGGATACTGTTTTTGGGCCGTGGTTGGATATTCAGCCTCACGAAAATGATAGCCATCTGATGCATTATGTTTTGCAACATCAGGTATATGTCTCTAACATTTGATCTGATTGTCCCCCACTTATATTCCATATTGGGGATCATCGGTTAGAGTTTGGTCATAAAGAATTTTGTTTAATTATCGGTTTTCGATTTGGCTAAGTTTCAGAAAAACATAGTGCAATGAGTCCTTTTTTCAATCGACTATTTCCTAAAATTAAAACAACAAATGATTTCAAGAGATTAAACGGCTTTGATCTTTTAAGACACTTGGTTAAATATGTGTGATGAAGATGCGGTTCGGTTGTGTCTGTTGATTGTTGGTGAGTTAGTGTTTATGAGTAAAGAGAAAAGAAATTGCTTGACTAAACATATAATGTGGTTGGTAAAGTATTTTGATGCTTGGAATGTGTATCCTTGAGGTGAATACATGTGGGATAAATTTTATAAACGGACTGTCAATGTGGTTGCTACTCATACCGCACATCATATGGCTAAGATGAAGAAAAATACAAATTCAATGCCACATACAATCTATATGGGTTTGCTTGGGCATTCAAGGTTAGACAAGTTCATACTTTTATCCTATTTCTAATACAACCAACTCTGGTTTTGCTATGATATTGAATTGTTTTTAAAATTCTAAAACCAAACTAAGTTTAAATTTTTAAACATGATAATTTCAAAAGTTTTACAAATTTTTAAATTTACCAAACTTTTTGATGTGTTTGAGTTAGTTCTGTAGGTGTTGTAGTGGTTAACGGGGATAATTTTCAGGAAAGGGGAAATGAGGTATTAGTAGCTTATACACGGTCAACGTATCTCACCAGCCTAGTACCATTATTTTCCTAGTATACTTAAGACACATATTGTTTATGATATCGAGCCTCAGACATTATTTGCTTATACACGGTTGAATGATCTGTACTTTTGATCTAAAGAGTATTTGTCAACTATGACACCTGTTCAATATTTTGCACATCATAAGTAAAACTACAACCATTTGACAAATACAGATTTAAAACCAGAGTTAGTAAATAACAGTTTATATACATTAACCATAATGTTATAGATATTGATTTTGGAGAGTTACCCAAACAGCGAAATATGATGGTCTAAAAAGGCGAACGTAATCCCACGTGGTCTTGCTTGGTCAATGCTTACAAAGTTTGAGAAATCCGATTATATTCGTCTATTTGGACCGGTAAACAAAAATGTATAACTTTATTTTTACTTAATTCACCTATTTTAATATGATTTTCTACCTCACCAATTTTGTTACTTCTTTGTTGGTTGTCAAATCCCAATGTGGCCCTTATTTCAACTCCTGAAAAGATGAGGCAGGCATGGTTTATGGCAATTGTTGAATTTATTAAAGGTTTGACTGATCAAGATCATAATTTTTTCCAAGATGATTTAGGAGGAGGAAATGTTTTCCAGTTTGGTGAAGTAGGAGGAAATTGTATTGAACACCATAACGGATTTGGTGGTCACACTGAAGATGATAATTTTGGTGAAGAACTTGATGAAACAATGGGTGAAAAAAGTAATTGGGTGTCAGTCAAAGAGGGGGATGGTGTTTTGGATTCAGAGGGGGATGGCGTCCATTTGTCAAAAAAAAGTGATGCTATTCAACAAGCGGGAAATGTTTCACCCATGGCATCAACTAGTCCACAAGCGAGAAATGTTTCAATAGCTGATTTTTTTTGCTAAATTTGATGCTCTTAAAAACCAAGTTTCATTGATTAAGAAACGCAAATCTGATGAGTTTGATGAATTGACAAACAATTTTTCAAAGTTAGAGAGCTCCTGAACTTTTGTCATGTTCAAAAGATTACTTCAAATGATGTTTGTACCCAAAAGGAAGCAACTGATTTAAACCCAAAAGAGTCTGAAGAGATCCTCAACTTTTGTTCCGATCCTAAGGATACTTCAAATTAGGGGTGTGTACGGTTTGGTTTGGGTCGGGTTTGGCTAAAACCGAAGCCAAACCGAAATATTTAGTTTTTATAAAACCAAAAACCGAAACCGTTCGGTTTTTGGCTCGGTTTTTTCAGCTTATTATTGGTCTCGGTTTGGTTTTTTGGTTTTTCCGGTTTTAAACCGTTTATATTTGGGTGTGGCCAATTTATACCAACAAACATTTTTTTTCGTAGAAAATTGGTTATTCTTTTTTACTTTTTTTCCGTCAATCTAAGCCTATTAATGTTTATCCCAAGTTTCTACAATTACACACATTTAAATAAGAGACACACACATGCAAGTGAACATACACATAGTATGATCATTATCACATATATAATGATATATTATAAAGTAAAGACACGTACATGACAAACACACATATAAACATTAAGATAAATATATGATAATTTCACTCACAAAATGAATATGAATTTAAAATTTTGATTTATTATTTATTTATTTATATAATATTAATTATATATTATTATATAATAAAACTGGTTCAATTTTTACGGTTCGGTTTTGGGTGAAAACCAAAACCGAACCAAATTTTTTTGGTTTTTGAAAAGGTAAAAACCGAACCATCGGTTTCAACTTTCGGTCGGTTATTTCAGTTCGATTTTTTTGGTTTTGGTTTTTTTTATTTTTTCTGCTCACCCCTACTTCAAATCATACCGTTGGTATGTCTACTGATCCCATGGTTAGTATGAACTTATTATATTATTTAAAATTGATTTTACAAAGAAATGTTTAAGTTGAAAATACATAATTTTGTGACCAAACTCTAACAATTTTTTTTATATCATCCTGCATCCTCTTCTTCTTATTCGGGAAATGACGAAGTTGCATGTCATGCAGAAGATCATATGGAAATTGATGCGGAAAATGTGAAGGATGATTATACTAATTCTCAACATCATTTGGACCTTCTTAACAAAGCATGCGCCTTTAAAACAGAAATTACAACAATTGATGTGCTTGTACCTCTTAATGATGATGATCGTTTGTTAGGTACCATGAAACCCAATGTCGCCTGTGATCAAGTTGATGTATGTATATATTTTTAATTTTGATAAATTCTTACTACGTTTATAATCATTTTAGTGACCTTATGGTTATACGTAAATTATGTTAGGTGGATAATTTTGATGATGACTACATGTTAATGTTAAACGATGAATAGAAATTGGTTAAATCTTCTTTAGATGATATGGAGTTAGAACAACAACCCGATAATGTTGTTGATAAACAACGACATGTAGAACAACAACCCAATGATGCTTTTGAGGTTAAAGTTAATGAGAAACCTTGCGTATGGATAGATTTTACTCCCTTTAAAGTTAAGCAGAAGAAGTGCCAACATGCTTTAAGACCAAACTATGTTTTAAGGTCTGCTGGACGAAGAAAGAAGAAGTTGGGTATGGCTCTTAAACCACCATTTGGTCAACAATCAGCGACTACTCTAGCCCCCAAAAAAACAAGATCCAGGAGTATGAAAACGGATGTGATTGCACCGCCTATCTTTTTAGAGGTAAAGTACTTGTTAATTTCAAATGTAAATGAATATCAGGTGTGTTACTATACTTTTCATATGTCCAAATTAGTGTTACATTAATTGGTTATTCTATTGCAGGATATCTCCGAACAGCCACGAATTTGGTCAATCAATCATTTAATGACACATGAACCGTTTTTAGAGGTGTGCCTCAACTTGTGTCATATTTTCAAAATTATTTATATATTTTTTTAATTATAATCAATTTTTTTATTAGAATATGTCTGATGTGAGGGTCATAGGGGACTTCAGCATGAAGTTTTACAACTCCCTACGCAGTGTACCTAATTGTTGTAGTGTAGTATAGGCAAGACTCGGAGGTTGTTATCGTTCTCTAAGGGAATAGGTTAGGAAGGCTTGATCATGATCTAACAGAATTCTAAAGGTTGAGAGAAGATTCTTTTTGTGTTTTTATATTTTATGAAAGCATGTAAATCTATGGTTTAAGAGGTTGGTTTGTTTAACTAATAACTAAACTAATAATAATCTATGCTACTGGTGATAACTTTATGATAAACAATTGTATTTACCTAATCATGCACTACTCCTCAGATTGTTTCTCCTAGATCTATTGCCTTGTCACACCTGTGATGATCTGTGTAAGTATTTCCTAGGTCATGAACGGATTACACAAACCCGCCATCTATTTAATATTCCGTTAAGGCAACGCACAAGTAAGGTAGTATGAAGACTATTACAAGGCCCCTAAGAGTATATTAAATGCATGTGAAATAACTTAAGAGGGATCAACAATATAATGGGTAAGGTAGTATGAAGAATGTTATCTATGGTATCCTTTCTACACTACTCGCATTTCCCTAGACATATCAACTGCGATACAGACAAAAGATGGTTTTCTAAAGCCTAACACGTACATTCATCAATAAGAAGCAACATCAAAAGGTTCTACAACCTAAGTTTCATGCAATCATAGATAAATAGAAAGGAAGGTTTAACCTCAAATGTTATAAAGGAAGCAAGAAGATAAATCAATCATACAACAGATAGACATATTGAATGATTAATGATAAATAACCTTACTTGATTAAAACATGGATTCAAGGTAGTACAATAGGGTTTTGAGGCCTTAAAAACGACCTATAAAGCTGCTAGAATGACTAGGGTTCGTCCTCATAGGTTTATACAAAGTTACACACTTAAAACCCTAAAAATGGTTTTATATTTATAGAGATATCGATGCGACGGCATCGCTTAGGAATCCTGACGCCGTCGCCACGTAGATGATTCTAGATCCTCTTTAAGTCGGCCACGTCCTAACGTCGTTGCGAAATTCTTGACGCCGTCAATAGGTACATCACGACGGCATCGCTTTATGCTTGCGACGCTATCTCTAATAAATCTTCAAGAGATTTGGTGTAGGTCTGTAATCTTGTCTGTTTCTTCTCTAAATAAGCCCAAGTCACGTGTATCTCCTCCAAAAGCCATCCAAGTGCTAAAAACCTAAACACAAACAATTAAGCATGTAATCTGGGCATATTTGCATGATTTATGAGGTTAAATAACCCTAAAATAGTGTATAAAATGACACTTCATCAAATACTTCTACACTTGGGATTTGCTTGTCCTCAAGCAAATGAGCTTTTCTACCTAGACAATAGCAGTATTAGGGTCATTAACCTACTTTTTAAAAGTATTTTACAACATAACCTTCTAGACCTCGTAATTAAAAGCATGGAAAGTATATACTAGCACCTCACATAAGTGTTTGAGATTCTCTGTTTCTCTTAGTTGTATAATAAATTATAACATAATGGGGAAATGAAACATCAACACTCATTACCTGTCATAGCATATAAATTACAACAGGCTTGGTAAAGGATCAAACATCCACCGCTAGGCGCAAGCATTATTCATCACTATCTAAGAGGTCTTTTAAAAGGTTGTGGGGTGTAGGTGTAAGATAACATTAACGGAAACGGAAAAGGATGGGATATATTTGGGTGGTGACTTTGGGTGAATTTGAAGTGGAAAGGTTAGCTAATTATTTATACGAATACACGTTGGTTTGGTTGCTAAGCGAAAGACTCGGACAAAATATATAATCTCTTTCTTTTTCTTTTATTGACTCTAATATAAACATAGACTTAAGCAAATGGCAGCCCATACATATTTTTTTTACCTTTTTTTATATACATTTTTTCGTACACTTTTGCACTGCCATTGCTTAAACATATAATACATCATGTGGGTTTATAGATACATCCCTACACTTGAACTTTTACATACTCAATTATTTACAATCTAACTAATGATCCGATTTGAGGTGGATCAAAATAACATGGAGCTTATTGAGCTCTCTTGGGGTAATAAATTACTTCTTCCCCAATTCTTCATAAAATGAATACTACCATGAATCCCAATCATCCCAAAATTGTATTTACAAGGATAAGGACTTAGCAACCGCGTACTTAGTAATTAACTTGGGTTAAAACAATAATGTACTAAAAGTGAGTACATACAAGGTAGGCTAAGGCGATTTGGGTATTACAATTGGTTTATGGGTGACAATGCTCTTCATTAATAGTCCGGTTTAACCAAAATATTACGATAACCGTGAAAAAGATAAGCTCGGAGGCTTGTACTAGGGGTATCCTGTATTAAAAGTGAGTGCATGGAAAGGGTGTGGGATAGTTACATAGTCGATGTGACCATCATAACAGTTACAGGTTTAAAACATGGGTTAATCATAATGCTTCTTATCTAGCAAATCCTAATACTTACTATGCGATCTCGGGATGCATCACAAAAATAAGTTCTAGAATTTAATATACTACCAGTACACTCATATAATTTAATACCGATACCAATGCTCCAGAAAAAGATGACAAAGACCATACATACACATCCGTAACGACAGAATAGACACATATGACTGCATTCGAACCCTAACTCAAGAAAGCTATAGGTACAAATTATCTTGGGTATCAATAATGGATACCCGAATTCCTAAAGATCTAAAGGCGAACCTTATATTTTTGGGGTGGAATTTTGAGGATTTTTGTGCTAGTCATACACATTCCTATCCATGAGACGCTATTAATACTCGATTTTAGTCAATATGTGTCATAAAAAAATTTAAATTTTGGCCAAAATTACCTTTTTATGCTATGTTTTGATATATTACCCAGCATTTTAAGGAACAAGCAAATGGCAAATGAAGAAATAGTTTTTAAGGCGTATTTCCCCCTACACTTAAGTTGAACATTGCCTCCAATGTTCTATAGAAGTATCCGTAAAAACGAATAAAGGGAAAAGAAAACAAGTAAAAGAAACTAGTACTCCCTTGGTTTGCTCAATAATAGAGAAGAAACATGCGATAACTGGTTTAATCGTCCTCCAAGAATTGTCTAATGAAACTTCCTAAGAACTTCCAAGCTTCTTCTTATCAAATATAACCTGTAATCAAAGATAAAGACAACCACACCAAGCATAAAATCGGCGAGATAAATATAAATACAATGAGATTTTAGGGTTTTGACTCTATGAAAGCAGTAAAGATAGGATGAGATTAATGATGTAATCATAGGTTTATGCAGGTTTACAAAAGAATTAAAATTTTTAAATATTGCACATTTTATTTTTCAGATATACTTAAAAAAATTCAAATTTTTTACATTGCTGGAGACGCGACGCCGTCGGGTGTTAATCCCGACGCCGTCTCCAGGCACTGTGAAAAATTCTTCTTCGTTTTTAATGAGAAATTTCTTGCACGCAATTTTATTAGTTAAATCTGAAGAAAGCATTGCATAAAAACCTAGAATTAATAATCATTATAATTATATGACTCGAAACTGACGCAAATTAATCTAAACAATATATTTTAAATGTTTGAATTTGGTTCAAAAAATCGGATATTTCCCCTACACTTATTTTGTTGCAAAATACCTTTGATTACAGACGATGTTATAAACAAAACAAAGCATGATTACAAAATTCATTCAAACATAAAAGAATAAATGAAAAGTATTAAAACATACGACACTCCTAATATGCGAGAAAAATAAACATTGGGTTGCCCCCAAGAAGCGCTTTTCTTTATTTATGAGTCTTGTAGATAGACTCGAAGTCACAAGTCAAGTGTCATAGAAGTGGTCCAAGTTGATGATCTCCTTTTTACTTTCTCTTTCGAAGAGCTTTCTAGTGGTGGGGATTGATTGAAGGGTTTTGGTAAATTCTTCTCCATCCGGGTCATAATCCTAATTTTGGCATGCCATACCCCATCTCCATCTTTGGGTGGTTTGTCCTAGTTGATCGGATTATTAATTAAGTCTTCCAACTCCCACATGTTTCTTTTAAGGTTTATTGGCAAGGCCCCTAGGAATTCTACCATTCGCATAAGCACTGGGACGTCCTTAAAGGGATTAATTTTAGCGTCTCTAGCAATTTCCCATTCTCTAGGCAAATGACAATATAAGAAGTCCTTCCTAGCATAATAAGGGGTTTGTACCCCTATTCCATATGAGCTAGGTCGTGGTTTTTATGATTCCCTTTTACCAACCGTGGTCCAATAGGGTGTTTCCTCTTCACCTAAATCGACTCCTTTTACTCTGAATACCGACCTAATGATCCCTTCTCCTACCGTTATTTTGGCTTTTCTACAGTCTATTACTGCATTGGCGATTGCTAGGAATCCTCTTCCTACTAGTAAGGGGGGTTCAAATGTCTTTCTTCATATCAATTACGTAGAAATCGTTTAACAGTTTTAGTTTTCCTATGCGGACTTCTACGTCTTTAACAATCCCAACGGGGTAAGATTTGATTCCGTCAGCCAACCTGAAGATATGATCAGTCTCTTCCAATAGTCCGATGTTAAGCTTCTTGAAGAGGTATAGCGGGATTATGTTTACACATGATCCTAAATCAGCTAAGGTTTCGAAAGGATTTGAATCTCCTAATCTACATGGTAGAGTGAATAGCCCAGGGTCTTCCATCTTTGTAGATACTTCTCATTGGATGAATGCTGACCTATTTTGCCTAGTTCTAAGCTTTCCACGTATTTATCCAACGTTGCGTTATATATTGGAGCGTGAGCTAGGACTTCAAGAACTGGTAGGTTAAGATGTAAATCCTGGAATTCATCTTTAAGAGTTGATTTGGGTTCTTCAGTTTGATATGTTCCAATCCCCATCCCGGTTTGCAGCAGACTTGCATGGGAATGGCTTGCCTCCTTGGAACATGTTTTGACGGCATTGATGGAAGGGGAGGGGTAGGATGAGCATTGGGGGTCAATTGTTAGGTAAGAACGAGTAGACAAAACTGAAGTTGTGGTGTTAACATTCAGTTTTGGGTTCTTAACCGTGTCGCTAGGTAGTGCTCTTGCCATTCGATCTCTGATGGGTTGCAACACCGTGTCGATTTTGTTGGTCATCTCGCTTTGCTGTTGTTTGAAACCGGCTTCAAACTTAGACAATCTAGCGTGTTGAGATGCCATGAAGTTGGACACCAATCCTTCTTGATTTGATTGACTACTAAAGTTTTGAGGATTGTTGTTGAAGAAACGGTTCGGACCGTTGGGTTAGAATCGGTTAGGTGGGTTTGAAAATTTATTTTAGGAATTTTGGGGTTGTCTCCATGATGACATCAAATAACGTCTATTTTATAGCATCGTTTATCCCATGTAATTAACCTATTTTGTATAATTATTTCAAAGAATTGTTACTTAATCGTTTGTATTTGAGAATTGCAGTAATTATGGAGTACTTGGTGAATATTAGCAAAAGGCGCACATTCTGGAGCTTAAACGAAGATATTTTGAAGATTACTGTTTTGACAACCAATATGCCGTATCCATCAAGGAAGATACAACGTATCCGTGCCTGCACTCACCAAAGACCACGAAGGAAACATGATCAATACGTTATATCCAGAGAAGACCAATACACCGTATTAGAGATATAGTATGTGAATATTCTGGAAGATATCAAACGTGGTCCCTACTCTAAACTATCAATACGTCGTATCCAAGATATTAGATACGCCGTATCAAACCGACTCCAGACCTTATAAATAGAAAACTTAAAAATGAGTTTTAAGTGTGCTAAATCATATTCTCGATACCTAAACCACAAAAGTCAATTTTCAGAGGAGAAAAAGAGCAGAAAAGGTCTTGCAACGCATTCCAATCAATAGGAGAAAACGTGTAATTTCTTATACTTTTGTAATCATTCAGTTTTTGGTATCATTCGTTAACTCGGTTAGTTTACCTTGGCTAGACCATTACTCTTGTATTAATTATGATGTTTGAAGGCTAATACCTTTGGGTATTAGCCAATATTATGAAGATCTGAATGTTTGGTTTTGTTTATATCTTGATTACTTAATTTATCGTAGTATGCCTTTTTATGTTTATCAATTTATACTTGTTTATGTGCTTTAATATGCGACCTATCATTCAACTGGATTTAGTGATACGGACCAAGTAATCTAGATGCCAGGATAGCTCTCCATATAATAATTTACACATCTAGACCAATAGGATCACAATTAACGACCTATCTTTGCCTTTAGATTGTGAGCTTAGTTGGACCGGTAGGTGACCCTTGGGATCAATGAGTACGTTCTAATTATTTAGTAGAGATTTGGATAGTGGACTACTAGTGTATAAATCACCGTTAAGCAGTAAGTGGGCAAGTCTCTATGAGCTAAGGTTTAACAAGATCACCATTGCTTTAATCTCTAAGATAGATTATAATCAACAAATAAGGATGCTTTATGCGGATGCTTTAATTGTAACAGAATTAATGTGTCTAGGTCTTAGGAAGAACTCCCGCCTAAGTCTAAGAATGATATACCACCTCGAGATAACTAATCATGGCACTGAATAAACAAACTAACTTCTAATCGGATTAATAATGGCTAATATAGTTTTCTATCATAAGGCTTGACTGCTCTTTTATCTTCTGTTAATTTGCTTGCGTAGGTTAAAGTGTCTTGAATTGATGGTAGTCACCACCAAACCCGTGCCAATCTCTCAGGCTGAAAATCCCCTTTTACCTGTTAGCATTAGAATTAGAACTAACATAGGATTAGCATAGGTTTGACTTAGATTAAATAACCAACATATTAAATTGAGAGATTTAACCTCGATTCAAGTGTTCGACACCCTACTTACTATGAAACTACCACCGACCAGGTACACTGCCCGTTAAAGTGTTGTTTTTGGTTAAGTCGATAAAATATAAATTTAAAACTTGAATCATAAAAATATACACCACACAACGACACGTCAAGTTTTTGGCGCCGCTGCCGGGGAGTGAAAATTAATCTTGATTTTTATTTGATATTTTGTTTTTTAGATTAGATTAGATCTAACCCTTAGGAGTATTGTAATTTAGATTAGTGTATAATTCTGTATATTCTGTATATTTGCTTGTATATTAGCTTATGTGTTTAATTGTTTGCGTATTTAATTGTTTTTCATAATACACTGTTCTGGTAGATAACTCGATATGGCTTATCCACTTCCATCGAATACGGCGTATCCGACTTTCTGTCCAATATAGCGTATTCATTAAACTAATTAATACGGCGTATTCACTTCTATTGAATACGATGTGTCGATCATCTGATAAAGTTCTTTTGCATTCTCGAACTTAAAGCTCAAAAAAAAAATTAACACCTTTTTTCCCGCTGGTTCTACTGATAATTTTTTGGTTATTTTTTAGTTAGTATGACAAAGCTAATCAAAGGAGAGTTCGACAAACTTGAGGATCTTAAGGTCCGATGACATCAAATAACGTGTATTTTGTAGCATCATTTATCCTATGTAATTAACCCATTTTGTTTAATTATTGCAAAGAATTGTTACTTAATCGTTTGTATTTGAGAATTGCAGTAATTATGGAGTACTTGGTGAATATTAGCAAAAGGCGCGCATTTTAGAGCTTAAACGAAGATATTTTGAAGATTTCTATTCTAACAACCAATACGCCATATCCATCAAGGAAGATACAACGTATTCGTGCCTGCACTCACCAAAGACCACAAAGGAAAGAAGACTAATACGTCGTATCCAGTAAAGGCAATACGCCGTATTCAAGCTTTATAGGAATATAATATTCTGGAAGATATCAAATGTGGTCCCTAATCCAAGAAACTCCAATACGCCGTATCTAAATCCTTGGATACGCCGTATCGATAACTACTCCAGATCCTATAAATACAAAACTCAAAAATGAGTTTTAAGTGTGCTAAATCATATTCTCGATACCTAAACCACAAAAGTCGATTTTCAGAGGAGAAAAAGAGCAGAAGAGGTCTTGCAACGCATTCCAATCCATAGGAGACAACCTGTAATTTCTTATACTTTTGTAATCGTTCAGTTTTTGGTATCATTCGTTAACTCGGTTAGTTTACCTTGGCTAAAACAATTACTCTTGTATTAATTATGATGTTTGAAGGCTAATACCTTCAGGTATTAGCCATTATTATGAAGATCTAAATGTTTGGTTTTGTTTATATCTCGATTGCTTAATTTATCGTTGAATGCTTCTTTATGTTTATCAATTTATACTTGTTTACGTGCTTTGATATGTGACCTATCACTCAACTAGATCTAGTGACACAGACCAAGTAATCTAGATGCTGGGATAGCTCTCCATATAGTGATTTATACATCTAAAATCATAGGATCATAAATACTGTCCTTCTAAAATTGTGCTAAGGATACGCTTTTGGCTTAACTAGTTAACAGAAATTGCCTTTGGTTTATTGAACATGTTGACTAGTAGGTGAATCTAGATAATTCAACAAATAATGTTCTGATTCCATTGGATAGTTAGACAAGTGGACTACTAGAGTATAAATTTCCATTAAGTAGTAAGTGGGTAAAGTCTCTATGAGCTAGGGTTTAACAAGATCACCATTGCTTTAATCCCTAAGATAGATTATAATCAGCAAATAAGGATGCTTTATGCGGATGCTTTAATTCTATACAAATATAAAAATTACTATATCATTAACACAAAATTATATAAATGTTTCATAGAAATGTTGTCGTAAATTATGATTATAAATGTTTAAGAAGATTAACATGTAGGTTTTTTAAGTTCTACAAAACTCAACCCATAAATTTGTAGTTTTGTAGTTTGTGGTTCGAGAAAAGTAAGATCGGATCGTAGTAGATCTTAAGATCCTATAGTTAAGATTGGGATCCTATAAGATCCTAAGCTTGCAAAGATCCTATGTAGGATCCGGATCGTTTTTTCTTTGCAATATCGTAAAATCGTAAGATCCTAAGATCAGGATCGGGATCTTAACAACCATGGTATAAATTGGCATAAAGGTAGGAACGTGGGTAAGTCTCAATGAGCTGGGGGGTGGGGGATAGGGGTTTAACAAAATCACCATTGCTTTAATCCCTAAGATAGATTATAATCAGCAAATAAGGATGCTTTATGCGGATGCTTTAATTGTGACAAAATTAATGTGTCTAGGTCTTAGGATGAAGTCCCGCCTAAGTCTAAGAATGATATGCCTCTTTGAGATAAGTAATCATTGCACTGAATAAACAAACCAACTTCTAATCAGATTAATGATGGCTAATACAGTTTTCTATCATAAGGCTCGACCGCTCTTTTATCTTCTGTTAATTTTCTTGCGTGGGTTAAAGTGTCTTGAATTGATTATAGTCACCAACCAAACCTATGCCAGCCTCTTAGGCTGAAAACCCCCTTTTACCTGTTAGAATTAGGATTATAACTAACATAGGATTAGCATAGGTTTGACTTAGATTAGAATTAACTTAGATTAGATATAAATTGAGAGATTTAACCTCGCTTCAAGTGTTCGACACCCTACTTATCACGAATCTACCACCGACCGGGTATACTGCCCGTTAAAGTGTTATTTTTGGTTAAGTCGGCAAAATATAAATTTAAAACTTGAATAATAAAAATATACACCACACAACGACACATCAAGTTTTTGGCGCCGCTTTCGAGGAGTGAAAATTAATCTCGATTTTTATTTATATTTTGGTTATTAGATTAGATCTAACTCTTATGAGTAGTGTTAATTAGATTAGTGTAGTTTTGAATAGTTTATATTCTTGCTTGTTTGTTTATTCTGTTTGTGTGATACGACGTATTCAGTTTATTGAATACGATGTATTGATTATTTAATATTTTTTCTAGTAATATTGTTACAGGATGGACGATCCGAACATTACTATGGAGGAATACATCAGGCTCGAGGAAGATAAAGCTCAAAAATGTGGTAAAGTGTTTAATTGGGAAACTGCTAGGTATGGTAAAATCTGGTATGATGAAGACATTCACGACCTCAGATCCATTGAAACCGAATTCCTGCTATAGTTCTCTTAACGATAAAATTGACTTTAGAATTTTGTTTGACGATTCCGACAATGAAGATTACACGGTAGTTTTTGACAAAAACTTGTTTTCTTATAAAATAATTTCTACCAATGATTTGAAAACGGATTTAGAAAATGATAATGAAAAAGTCATGCCTTCACTTCCATCACCAGAGCCTACAATCAGTTGTTTTGATGATTTAGACTTCTTTAATGATTTTGAAAATGAATTTCCAGCCATTGTTTACAATGATTCTCAAACGTTTAAATCAAATTTATTAACTGAATCAATTTTAAGCCCTCAACATATCGATGAATTTGATTTAAATGATGAAACATCATTGTCCGAATGTGATGAAGAGGAACAAAACGTTTTATGCTTTAATGATCTATATCCTTTTAATGTAATTTACCCTGATGATTCAAAATCGGATAAGGACAATGATGATGATAAAATTGATATCAAACACTCTTCGGGGGTAATGTAATGAATCCTGATGATGGTGCCTATGCACACGGGTCAAATAAGCTATTGGAAACAAGTCATGATACATCTAATAAAATTTTCAAATGCTTTATTTGATTAGGTTTAGTGTCATCAATGCTCAAGCTATATCTTCTTGTTCACTAACACTAATCACAGTATACACCTACAATCTTTACCCAAATTCATCCTTTAGGTTATTAATCAAAAAAGTTCAAAATGTCAGACAACATACCGTTTGATATACAAATCGATATCATGAATGGACTTCCCGTAAAGTCCTTACTACATTTTCAAAGTGTGTCTAAAAATAGAAGTCCTGCATAGACTATTTCAACTTTCCATATACATATGGTGTTCGTAGCAGTAATGATTATTGTATTATCTTAACCTATAATCAGGGTTTTCAAGGTTTCATGTTAGCCCTTGATCATAATCTAACATACTCCCCACTACAATCAACTCTCAATGATTCATCTTTGAAGCCAATTGGCACTTGTCACAAGATATGGTGTTTTTCATATGGTCTTATTATCATGGATACTCTATGGAACCCATCAATAAAAAGATCTATTAATATTTTAGTCCCTAATTTCACTAGTCAACTCGAGTCTGATAAAATCCTTTTAGGTTTTGGTGTCCGTCCAGACACTTTAGACCCAACCATTATAAATATTTCATACCCTAGATCCGGACAAGGAACTTCGTATGTGTCCATGTTTACGTTGAGTTCTTTCAGCTGGCATAAACTGGATAATAACTGTTTGCCACGAGAATCTATCAGATTCAAACAGTCATCGCAAGCAGTTGTAGGTCGGTTAGTGCTTTGGGCTGGTCATGAAAGGTTTGTTAATGATGATGGTGTTTGGTACAAAAAATACTTACTTGAATCATTTGATTTGATTACCCACCAGTTTCAAGTCCATGACATAGATGCCATCTTTAGAAACTGTCTAACAGTTCCGATGTGTATTTAAACTATTGGAAACTCTCTGATACTAACTGGAAACAGGTTTGAAACTGATTACTATCTTTTTTGTGGTTGGTCTTTATCGGTTGATGGTGGTTCTATAACATCGTTCACGCTACCTTTCGCTATTCCCTTGCCTCATTTCCTTAAATTACTTGGTTTTACTAACAATCAACTACCATTACCAATAGTTGAAGTAATAGACGGCCTCCAACTGGCTCATTCTGTACAAATGTACAATCGATTAACAGAATCATTTGACAATGTGGGTATCAAAGGACTTGTTGGTTCGTTTTATATTGAACCGTACAAAGAATCACTAATTCTTCTACCTTACCCAGATAGTAAAGTCTATTATATGTTGTTAGTATAATTTGTGTAATCCTAATAAGGTTTTCTAGAATGTGTTTATCGATCTACAATGTAACATTTTCAACTAATATGAACCTTGTCACTTTGTTTCGTCACACCTTGTTTACTATGAACATTCTTATTGAATCTTCAGCTATTTTTTGATTTAGTATTTGTTTTCCAACCATGTTCAACGTTATTATTTCAACAATGTTGTATTGTACAGGCTAAGCTTTATTGATTTATGAAAAAAGTATCTTATGAATGTGGTGAATGATTTCAGTCATCGGCTGTTTTAATTTCATAATTATGTAGTCCTAGTTGAAAACATGTAGTCTTTGATGACATTTTCTATGTTGTTTTGTTTAGTGTTAAACACTAGTATGGGTAGGATAAAATGTGATTATGTAAAACAAAGACTTATTATTGTGTATGCTAAAGCACTTATGGTATGGTAACATTTTGAAACACAATATTCGAGTATTATATATTTTTTACATTTTACAACTTGGATACCATATGCTACATTTAGACATAATTTACAAAGATGTAAAGGTTGACATTTTCCAATTAATATTTCTACTAATAGTACTACGATTGGGTGTGTAGTAGGTGTATGTGTTTATGACAAAAGTTAAATATCTGAGGCGACTAGTTGTTGAGGAGATAAGGCGACTAGTGAGTGTGGGTATTTATGTCAAAAGTTTGTATATGTATTTCATTGGATCATTGGATATAGGCATTACATGTAAACACAACTTAATGAGCTCTCCTCCATCCTTAAAATTCAAGGTTTTTTTGGTTTATGAAGAATATAATTGTGGTGTATTACTCCCCGATGTGGTGTTTTTACAAGCTTTAAATTTATAACAACTAGAAATACCGATTTTGACTAAAAACATAACATTCGGGCAAGTATACCCTATCGAGTATAATATAGTATTAGGTAAGACCAGGTCATTCCACGGGATTTGTAGCAATTCACAGATTGTTTATCAAGTAACAAAGCTAATTGATTGTCACAGATCAAATAGCCTAAACATGTGTGTAAAGAAAGCAAGGAACAAGGCATGATTCACATAAAATAATAGATAGAGATACAACAAGACTTTATATAAACAAAGCATTCTAGTCATATATGATGGGTAATCATAACAACAAGCAAATCTACTAATGATAACATAGAATCCTTTCGGCCTATGAAAGTTGCAATGATTAATCATTGGATAAACAAGGATCTAAGTAAAGATAATATCGAATTCATAAACATTCATATTCATAAGTCATAGCAAAATCATCCAAATATCATATCATGTTTTACATATGAGAAAAAAGTACCAAAAACCAATATTTTGACTACAACAACCACCAACCTAAAACTAATAGTTCCATGATCAATCAACAACCAAATGCTACTAAGATAACCCGGAATATACCATGTAACTTCTAGAAATCCGCAATATATCACCAAATGGAGTGTTTGGTAACAAGGTTTATGGTGATGATCTTAAGAGAATTTAGTGTGAATCCTCTAAGAATCAAAGTAAGAAATGTTTAGATTCTAGAAATGGATGGTATGTGGTCTAAATATGGTGTTATAACTCAGGGAAGTCATGGCTATAGTGGTGGTTTGCGATGGAGAGAATGGTGGTGATATGGTGGTAAGTGGTAGATTAAAGGGGTGTTTGGATCATTGGATCAGAAGATCCTCACCACTCTTTCCTCCTATCCAAAGGCTCTAATGAAGTTGTGTGTGTAAGATATTTGTTTTGTGTGAGATTGTATAAAATGAGAGAGCCAAGGAGGGTATTTATAGGTTGTTTAAGAACCAAAAACCGCCAGACAAACTTATTTGTGCACCGCACTACGGGTGTTAATGTTGTATACATTTAATTGCCTTTAATTCTTCCACCGCCTCAAAAGTGCATCGCATTTTGGCCAAAACCGCCACACTTTGGGCAATTTCAACACTTAGCTTTTTTCAAGGTTGTAGATAATTGAATTCTCTTCGCGTGCCTATCAGAATCGCGTTAAACAGAGTTCGTATGACCAAGTTATAACCAAAACAGTGAACAGGTGTCGAGAGATCTTTATCTTTAGTTATTTCTTCGTTTAAGCTTCAAATCTTCGTGTATTCTTCCGTTTTCTCCCACGACACGTACTTAGAATCTACAATAGTAAATATACTCTATTCTATACATAAAGTGTTTATAATTAACCAATTTATATACATAAAAGAACAGATAACACATATAAAACATGTATAATTTGAGCGTTATCAAATCTTCCCACACTTAAACTTTACTTGCCTTCAAGCAAATCTAAGAAAAGAAATTTAGAAACAAGGTTCCTACATGACAAGACAAGAAATTTTTTATTTTTAAATTTTGATATGTATTATTATTATATATTTATTTATTTATTTTTAATTTTTTTAATGGGTGTAAAATTATCGATTTTTTTTATTTTTTTAATGAATAAGCGCAAAAGGAGCAAACACCCCCCCCCCCCCCACACTTAAAGGTTTGCTTGTCCTCAAGCAAAATAAGGAAAAATAATAAGCTTTACAAAACAAACATAGAGTTATGAAAAATATTTTTGATTTTTAATATGCGAAAGTAGAGATGTTTGACAATTCCCAATGATCTTCAAGCTGTAATAACATAACTAAGCACCTCACGAATAATGAAAAGTATAATTCACTCAAACACTCGTATATGATGTAATAGAGGGTAAAAGGGAAATCACACTCAATTTCTCAGACATGATTCATTTCATACCATAGACTTGTACAAGAAACAAAACTGCACCGACATGGCGTAAGCACCAAGTATAAATATCAAAAGAGGACTTTTATTCGGGTTATAATGTTAGGTTAAGGGTTAATAAGGGTGTGGATAAGGCATGGGTAATATATACTGAAAATGGTTTTATAATATACATGTCGACAAGTCTAAGAAACCCATGTTGCTAGTTACGACAATCCACAAACCTACGATGTATCGAACAACTCAACCTCTCTCGATCATAATCAAACCGACACAAATATAATATATCAATACGTCGCAAATACCAACAACAATGCAACTCTTATTCATCATATTTTCTTTCTCTTTTTTTTAATTTTTTCTTCCCTTTATTTTTTATCTTTTTCATCACGTTCAAACAACTAACAATTCCCCCACTTTGAGATAAGGATACACCACGAAAGATACGAAATACGAAGTTTGCAACCTTCATCTTTGTTGAAATGGCAAAATACTCATAACAAAGCGCGAGCAAACTATAAGCAAAAATCAACCAATCATACCGAGTAACTAGCAACCAACCATTGGGACTTTCGATAAGGGGTAAGGCTAGGCTAAAGGTTATATATATTTTTTATTATTTTTTAGTGGATTAGAAAAATGAATAGAATGGCTCTCCTGGTAAACTAGGGGTATCTAGCACTAAAGATGAGTGCTAAGATAAGGGTTTTATTTGGGTGGTTAGCTAATCAGTGTAATTAGCTAAAAGAATAATATGCTAAATGGAATGACTATTTGGTTTAATCCTAAATTGCCTCTTTATCATTTAAAAATACCTATATCACGTAAACGTGATCTTATTGCGGTCTCGTGATGATTTCAAGCACAAGTTTTAGAATCAATAAATCACCGGCACGTTCATACATTTTTTAAACCGATACCAATGCTCCAGTAAAGGCGACAAAACTACAAATACACAGCCGTAATGACGGATGAGACACTTGCAATTGCATTTAAACCTTAACTCGAGAAACCTAAAGGCATAAATTATCCTAGGTATCAAAGATGGATACCTAAATTCCTTAAAATCTAAACCTTACTGATGACATCAAATAACGTCACTTTTATAGCATCATTTATCCCATATAAATAACCCATTTTATATAATTATTGCAAAGAATTATTACTTAATCGTTTGTATTTGAGAATTGTAGTAATTATGGAGTACTTGGTGAAAGTTGACTAAAAGGCACGCATTCTGGAGCTTAAACGAATATATTTGAAGATTACTGTTCTGACAAACAATACGCCGTATCCATCAAGAAAGATACGGCGTATCTATGCCTGCAGTTCACTAAAGACCACGAAGGAAAACAAGATCAATATGCCGTATCCAAGAAAAACTAATATGCCGTATTCAAACCATATGGAAATAAAATATTCTGGAAGATATCGAACGTGGTCCCTACTCCAAGAAATCACTAATACGCCGTATTAAAGACTTTCGATATGCCATATCGACCTTTTTCCAGACCTTATAAATAGAAAACTCAAAAACGAGTTTTAAGTGTGCTAAATCATATTTTCGATACCTAAACCGTAAAATTTGATTTTCAGAGGAGAAGAAGAGCAGAAGAGGTCTTGCAACATAATCAATTCCATAGGAAACAACTTGTAATATCCTATACTCTTGTAATCGTTTAGTTTTTGGTATCATTCATTAACTCGGTTAGTTTACCTTGGCTAAATTATTACTCTTGTATTGATTATGAAGTTTGAAGGCTAATACCTTTGGGTATTAGCCATTATTATGAAGATCTGAATGTTTGGTTTGTTTACCTTGATTGCTTAATTTATTGTTGATTGCTTGTTTATGTTTATCAATTTATACTTGTTTAGGTGCTTATGTATGTGACATATCATTAAGCTGGATCTAGTGATACAGACCAAGTAATCTAGATGCCGGGATGGCTCTCCATATAGTGATTTATACATCTAGACCAATAGGATCACAAATAACGACCTATCTTTGCCCTTAGATTGTGAGCTTAGTTGGACCGGCAGGTGACCCAGGGATCAACGAGTACATTCTCAGTTAATTGGTAAAGACTTGGATAGTGGACTACTAGTGTATGAATTGCCATTAAGCAGTAAGTGGGTAAAGTCTCTATGAGCTGGGGTTTAACAAGATCACCATTGCTTTAATCCCTAAGATAGATTATAATCAACAAATAAGGATTCTTTATGCGGATACGTTTAATTGTGACAGAATTCTTCGTATCTAGGTTTAAGGAAGAAGTACCGCCTTAATCTTAATAATGATATGCCGCCTCAAGATAAGTAATCATTGCACTAAATAAATAAACCAACGTTCTGATTAGATTAATGATGGATAATACATTTTTCTTATATTTGGCTAGACCGCTCTTTTAACTTTTGTTAATTTGCTTGCGTGTGTTTTAGTGTCTTAAGTTGATTTTAGTCACCACAAAACCCGTGCCAGCCTCTCAGGCTGAATAACCCCCCTTATCCGTTAGATTTAGGATTAACATAGGTTTAGCGTAGGTTTAACATAGAATAGAAATAACTTAGTTTAGATAACCAAAATATTAATAAATTGAAAGATTGTTTCTCGCTCTTAGTGATCGACACCCTACTCACCACGAAACTACCACCGATCGGGTACACTGCTTGTTAAAGTGTTGTTTTTGGTTAAGTCGGCAAAATATAAGTTTAAAACTTGAAATCATAAAATCACACACCTTACTACAACACATCAATGCATTGACCTGGATTTGCCTAAAGTTGTATGGAGGGCTTCTTTCTTTACACCCTTTATCCTTACATTTCTTTTTAATTCTTTAACCCTTTCAATATGGAGGGCTTCTTTCTTTACACCTTTTATCCTTAGATTGTTCCGGTGATTTTACACCCTTTATCCTTACATTGTTCCTGTGATAACTCGTGCCTTGGATAACATTCTTCCTGATCTTACTTTACACCTTTTTTTCAATCACACCGAGGACTTCTACTATATCTAATGGAGTGTTCCTGGGTAGATCCCTTCGGTTCTGGCTGGATCATAGAACGAAGATACCTAACCTTAACTGTCTTATAACTCCTTGAGAAACAACAGCTAGTCGGTCTTTGGGTATTGCCATGAAGATCCATAAAACCATTTGAAAAATCAATCAACGTGTCTGAGAAATCATTTAAGACACATTGAGAGTTTCCAGTGTTACCAAAAATCTCCCCCTACACATATGCACCATATTATGAAAGAGTTTTGCACATGCGAGGTTTAGAAACGCATTTATAGATTGAAAATCATATCCATATGAAGCTTTATTGATCACTTTTTAATCACTATTCTCCCCCTCAAAAATTGCATATGTGGTGACAATTTTTGAAATATTAGTGAATTAAATAAACAAGTTAATGTCTGATCATTCACATGAGTCTAACTAAGTCTTGGGAGAACAGGAGAGCATGTTGAATGAATCTTATTATTATACTCCATCTCAATAATAGATTAGAGTGAAAACTTGGAGTGGGAGTTTGTTGAGCACACAATTTTGAAAGAATTTGAATTTTTTTTCAAAATATCTTGAAAAATTATGCTCAATAGGAAAATGATTTTAGATTTATCTTATTAATTATCATTTTCGTAATGCTTCTCTTGAGCATTTTAAATATGGTATGTTTATATGATAATGCTCAAGACCGAGAAGATGTGAACTTCCCGTTGTTTAGGATAAATGTACATAAATAAACATTTTCCTTTCTTTGGAGTCTGAGTCCTAAGCTGACATTTACTTAGAAGTTGTAGAGAAAAATTTGAAGAGACATGTTTTGAAAACTTTTGAAACTCTCGCTCGAACTTCATTTATACACCCGTGTTAATATTAATCAACATTTCTAGGTGCGTACATGTTATCGATTGTCGAGAGACATGTCGGAGAAGATTATTTTTGGTATTTTTGAATTTTTTTGATTTTATATTTTGTTTTTCTAGATTTTATATTTTTGTATTTTGCTTTTCTAATAGATATTTACAGTTGTATAATGTTTTAGACACACAAAAGAAGATATGAGAGAATGTGTCTAACAGCATTAAAACTTGGTTTTCAAAAAGCTCCCTCTCAAAAATAAATCCACTTATAAAGAATGATTCGAATTTTGAAAGTGACATGAGAAGGGAGTGTTGAACACAGAATTTTGAAAGATTTTGAAAATCCTTTTGAAAAATTGTGTTCAACTGTTTTGAAAACAAGAAGATTTCTCTTCTTTTGAAGGTAAAGCGCACTAAAGCGTACACTCTCATTTTATTTGAAGCGCGGGTTATGCAATGAAGTGTACATAAGCCATTCCTAGACGAACTCAGTAGACATTAAGCGAATAGATACATGAATTCTGCCTCCAGAGTCTCGTAAACCTGTCAATAAAAGAAGTGGAATTTGGAAACCCTTTGCTTACAGGTTCTTGAGGGTTAGAAGCACTTGCATATGTAACACCCCCATTTTTACATATAGCAGCGGAAGCTAATCTGGGGTATTACTTCATAGTACAACAGTCATAATCATAGAAAATGACTCAAAAAAGACGTTTTGGAAAAATTTAGTTATCATTCATTTATTCATCAGAGTTTTACAAAAGGAGAGGTCCCAAAATCTAGAAATATAATGTTTGAATGATAACAATTTAGCCATCTTCAAGTCCGTGCTACTCTGTGTCATAAGTTGCTCAATTACCTGAGATAAACATGCTAAAAAGTCAACATAATGGTTGAGTGAAATTCATAGGTTTATGATAAATAGTTTGAGTACAAGTTCAGTAGTGGGTTACGTTGTTATACACCCGTAGTTTGTAATAATTGTAACAAATACAATTATCATGAAAAATAGTATATAGGTTTAAGTTAAATAGTTTGAATGCAAATTCAGTAGTGGGTTACGTTGTTATACACACATAGTTTGTAATAATTGCAACGAATACAATTATCATGAAAAACATTATTATTGCTTTAAGCTCATGACACCTAAGCCTTAGGTTAATCAATAACCACAGTAATTGCCCCAACGGGTGTCTTTGCCAAACACCCGCATAAGTTATTCAAATGATGTGCTATTGGTTACCGACAGTATAGGTACACCAACAGGGAAGTCCAATCCTAAATAGATCTATTCACAGCATTCACGCTTACCCAAACGAGTAATTAACGATTCATGATAATGGGGACTTAATGGCAAAAGCAGGTACTTAAACAATAATGCATCAGGATAACATACGAGTAATTAACGGTTCATGATAATGGGGACTTAATGGCAAAAGCTATGAACTCACAGAGTCTTTGAAAAGTAATCACATTGTTATAAAATAAATGAGTATATAAAAGAGTTTATAAACAAGCATGTATCTCCCCCAAAGAGTTTATAAAACAAGTAAGTAGAAAAAGGGGCTATGAACTTCACCTTAATAGTACAGTGAAATCTGATTGATGGCAAAAGTATATGAAATGAAAGTAACGGCTTCGTCATGCAACCTGGGTAATATGTCAAGTCTTAGTTTGATTGGATATGTTTTATGTCATAATGTAATATTACTTTGATTGAAATATTATGGAAATATCGTATCACTGTTCCGGCCATCATAATTCAGAGGTCATGCAGTAAACGTTTAAGGAGCCAGGGCACTTTAAATCGTAAACCCAACAAACTCGTCAAAACGTATACCCAAATGAAACCTCTCACATGAAGCTCCCTACTAACGTGGTATGATAAAATGTTAAGTTTCTTCAAAAGCTAGTTGATGATAAGTTACGTTAAATATGTAACGTAATTGATTTATAATGCGACGATCGGTGATTAATAACGACAAATGTGTCGAGTTTTAATAAAATCAAGTTTTATAATATTAATATATATTTTTATAATTTATATATAAAAATATAATATTTTAATAAGTTTGCAAAAATGGCAAAATATACCATTGGATTATAAACTTTTACAAGTTTAGTCCTTTATATATAAAGTATATACAATTTAAACCTTTAACTTTGAAACTTGGCAAAATAGGTCCTTATAGTTATAAATTTGAAATAATGACATTTTCAGCCCTTATAGTTATAAGTTTCAGAAAGTTACAATATATACCTCTTGCATGGAAAATATTTACAAAATAAGTCCAAAACACCATACAAGCTTATTTTAAGACTCTAAATGATATTTGCAGGTTATAGCTTATTATAATAAGCAAAAATAAGATGTTTTAACGTAACGAAAGTTTAGAAAACAGATTCGTTAGTTAGAAAATCAAAACTGGTCGTTTTTAGGGTTTTTAATCAAAAATGCACGGGTTTGAGGATTCAAAGCTTTAACCAAGAGTTCATATATGATATTAGGAGTATTATGAACATTCATATACATATTATAAGCTTATAGGACAAGATCTTAACTTACTTGAGGTAGAATGGGTCGAAATGGGGTTTTCGGGTTCGTACGCCTAGTAACGACTCCAAGACTTCATTTTTATTGCTTCTTGGCTTCTATTCTAAGCTTAGAGACTTCTTTTGATCTTCTATGGCTGCTATGGAAGTGTTAGATTTCCATTTGTGGGTAAGAGAGGAGATGTGGGGGATGATTTGAATGGTGGTGTTGGTTCGGCTATATATAGGGCTCAAATGGCCTTGGTGCCCAAGTTTAGGGCTGATGTGGTTGAGTAGCAGCCATGAAATGGTAGTAGGAGGTGGAAAGTTATGGCTAGGAGGGTGATTGGTGGCAAGGAGGGGGCTAGATGTGGTGTTTTTGGCTACAAGTAGGTGACAAGGTGTGGTGGTGGTGAATTTATGGCCAAGAGTTTTACTTGGTAACCAATATAACTGATGGAGGTGCTTGTATGCAGCTTGGGTGATGTAGTGATGAAGTAGGAGATGAAATCATGGTGCTTGAGCTACTTATTTAGCATTTAGGGGCGTTTGGTTTAAGGTTTATATATGGCTGTTTTTGAACAGCCAACATCAGTCTCGGTAAAATGGTTGCCATTTACAAACTGTAACTCCGATGAAGCTTAAACCAGTGAGCATGGTTAGATATTTGAGTCATCTACAACGTTTAGTTTTACATATTTAGGGGTTACTATACAAAAATTTAGAGATAATAGCCGTTTACTACAAGTGTGCAGAATCTATGCACCTTTGCCATTTCGGCTATAACTAATTCATCCGACGTCAAATCGAGTTGAGTCAACCAGAAAAATGATCACAACACATAAGGCTACAAATTAGTATCTTCACTTAATACCCAAAGCCTATTGATTTTTCCCAGATCCTATGTTTTATCAACGGATCATATTTTTGAAAATTATCAACTAGTTTAAGAGTGTAACGGGTTTGCTAGGGTTTTTGGGTTTTTATTTGAGTTAAGGCTAGGTTTTAGGATAGATTAAGGTTTAGGATTAGTTTTTAGGGCTTAGTTTTAGGTTTTAGGGTTTAGTTTCGAGGTTAAAGTGAAATTAGGGTTTAGGGTTTTGTTTTATGGTTTAGGGTTTTTAAAATGTGTATGAGAGCTTAAGAGTAGAGTAGTTAGGGTTTACATGTTGTACATTAAGTGTAGTATCTTGTACAAAAGTGGTGGTAAAGGAACTAGAATGAAAACGAAGGTAAAACGACTATTTTAAAGGTTATGCAAAATGACTTGTACTTTGAGCTTTTAAGGACTTGTACATTGATTTGAAGGGAAAGTATGATTCAAATATTGTGTATTGATACTTGTACACATGCTTTGAATAATTGTACATTGATTTTATATGTATACATTACATATAATTAGGGTTTTGATGTAAACGTTAATGTTTAATGCTTGTTTTGGGATAATGTTTTGAAAAGTACGTTAAATGGTTAATGTACTTGGTAAAAATGATATTAAGATATTGACTTGACATATTAGGAGGTTTACATGATATAAACATAGATATAGATAGCATAGGTAGGTTGTGTGAACTTGTTTAGTTTGCTATGTAAACAATGTTACATAATAGAATGTAATAAAGCGAAAAATTTCCCCGTACAAAGGTGATCATAATATAATAAGTAGATATTTCATTAATGAAAATTTCGGGTTGTTATAGTCCTCCTCCTTTACAGAAATCACGTCCCGAGATTTAGATGAATGTTAAAGTGAGGTTAGGTAATAGATAGGAATACTTAGCACGAACTCGATTTTCATG
>BQNB010086992.1:0-28038 GCA_026074375.1 Tanacetum coccineum
AAGAAACATGAAGTTAAAAGAGTTCAACAATCATGTTTAGGGGAGGATTGTTGGGAATTATTCATTCATGACTTAGTACCGTTAGTGATAATACTGTAACATC
This sequence comes from Tanacetum coccineum, assembly GCA_026074375.1. Lineage (NCBI taxonomy): Eukaryota > Viridiplantae > Streptophyta > Magnoliopsida > Asterales > Asteraceae > Tanacetum > Tanacetum coccineum. Next base: position 104 of record BQNB010086992.1, read on the forward strand.
CCCAAAATCATAACAACGCAGCGGAATACCACTTGGGGTGCTACTTCATAGTTCATACACACAACTTACGGAAAACGACCTCAAAAGAGACGTTTTAATAAAACAGCACATTCGATTAAAATATTAGAGTTAGACAGGTCCCAAAAATTTCCTTTAAACAAAAGTTACAAGGATTCAAACATGACTTATTTGTATATTTAAAGAAAACAATCATCGAATATGAAGAAAACCAAGTCCTTAAAGTTTTGATATCCACGTGACTCGAATGCTCCCAATTCACAGCTAGCAATATAATAACCTGAGAAAATACATGCAAAAACGTCAACAATAATGTTGGTGAATTCATAGGTTTAAGTAAAAGCAGTGTTGAAATAATTCAAGTAATATTTCTGAAAGAAAAGTAGCGTTACAACATTTCAAAGAACTATTTTCGAAATTCAAGTAGGGATTCAATAAATCAAGTAATGTTTAGTAATGGACCACAAGGTTTAAGATCAGCCAGCGACAGTGCAACGAATGCAATGTCAAGTAAATGAATTAATATATTATCGCATTAAGCTCATGCCACTGAAACGTTAACCAAGCATATAAAATATGCATATAATTTGCCCCTCAACAAGGTAATATTGCAATATACCTTAAGAAATTCTCAATACAAAATGTCCTTTAGGGGTGATCGCGCCATGGATGTCACAACCCCAGACAGGGCAGTCACGGCCCAATAGATCTACTTAATGTACTAGCGCTTACCCATCATAGGTAATTAACAGTGCATGAAATTCGGGGCCTTTTTGCAATAGGTACTCATGCAGATAAACTCATAATCGGGTCAAGCATACCCTTCAAGCACTTGTGTCCAATTTAAAACAAGTAATATGTTCAAAACTCTCAGTTTTGTAAATAGATATTCAATGATCCCAAATCGTGTAGTAAGCAAATCAAGCTTTAATAAATTCAGTGGTAAACAACCATGTATTAGAAATCATGTGTAAAGCAAGTAAAATCTTTCGTAAAAGCATTCATGTAACGCTTATGAAATTGTAAAACAAGCATGTATTCTCACCCCGAAAATAGTTATGAAAACCATTAAAGAAGAAAAGATGGGGCTATGAACTCACCGTAAATGTAAGAAGATCAGGAGTAAAGTGAAGTGTCGGACGGGAGAGAAGATCTCTATGCACCACCTAAAAGACGTGACCCGACTTAGAACGATAAAATATGACCAATACGTAAAAATAATATAAGTGTTCATGAGATATGTTTCCGAGATAAGCATGGCATTGCACTAAGACTTTCCCAAATCCTTTTTACTCCAAACATGACCTATAATCTGATCTTATAGGTAATAAAACATCTACTAAGTTTCGGCTTTTAATTCTCATTTTATCAAGGTGTACTAATCGTTTTTAAATTTTGAGACTAGACGTAAATACTCAGTTTCTGATTTTAACTTGACTTGATGGACTCATAACTCCTAGCTCACAAATGTTATAAATATGAGGCTTTCACTCATGGAAAGACCTTCGAGTCTAGTTTTCAAAAATGTAAGGCTCGTCATCTACAAAGTTTCAGAAAAATAGTAAAAGACTCTTTTACCCTTGACTACTCAAACCAGATTATTTCCAAAAATTTTACCCTTTACGAAAACGGCCATAAATCCTAAGCCATGATAGAAATCAAAGTGATTCCACTTGGAGAAGTTATGTTAATGTGTCTACTACTGATCCATGCTTTAAAATTCATAACTTTGTGAAAAAGTTTAGTGGTTAAATCTGTTTTCCAAACAACTATCCAGATTTGACTAGTTACCGTAAAACGGCCATAACTTCCTCATCCGGAGGAGTTGGTTGGGCATCCAACTATCACATGATGATAAGACCTATATCAATCCATTTATTAAATTTCCCAGGAGTCTATATGCCAAAAAGTTTGAGATAAACCCATGTTTTGCTACTGATATCCAAACAGTCCTAACCTTTAACTTCAAAACGTATTTAAACATCATTTTAATCATCATCTACCCACATGCAATGCCACAATAATTGAAAACACCCTCAAGAACACTAACAAACATACTTTTACAGAACTTAAACATCCATTTGCATGGATAAAAATCAAAGAAAGATCAGGGATAAAGAAATAACCATATAAGAATAGGATTAAGACAAGAAAAATCAAAAACATAGACACCCTTTTTGCTTGCTTGGTTGATTCGAACCAAAGGAAACTCAAAACCCCTTAACACCTTGCTTCTAAACACCCTCAAGAACACTTACAATCAAGGTTATTACTCACCCAAAAGATCCAAATAACCTCAGCCCCTTAAACCTTCAAAATGGAGGTGAAGATGGAGTTTTTAGACCAAACAAAAATTATCCTTCCTTTAGAATCCTATTCTCTTTAATCCTTTGAATTTTTGGAGCTTAAAAATGAGATTTTGTGGTGGTTTTATGGTGGTGATGATGATGATTTCGTGGCTGCCATGGAATGAGTAAGAGAGGAAAGGATTTTGTGAGATCTAAAATGCATGTATGTGTGTGTGAGAGAGAGAAAAGAGAGTACATGGGTATGGGAGGATGAGATGTTTGTGATTGGTGCACATGGGGGTGGCATGTGACGTTTTTGGTGTCCCAAGGGGGTTAAAAATCTGATCCCCATTATTTATTTAGTGTACACATATTGTATGTTAAGTATAAATTAAAGGTAGAGTGCAAAACGTGAGTTTTAACGTAAAATTGGGTTTACCGGGTAACGTAGAACTTTTGAAAAGTGAAATGACTCAAGTTTGTAAACATGACTAATTTAAGTTCATATGAGATTATTAGTGTATGTATTTGAATGTTAAAAGGCAAAGGTTTAACAAAAAGGTCGACGGTTTAAGCTAAAACGCGTAGTTTTTGACGAAACGCGACGAAAACGCAAAATGAAACGTAAAGTGTTAAAAAAATTTCAATGGTTGTTGGGGGTATTTTATGAATAAAATAAGCTATGTGAGACACATAATAGGTTAAAATCTTAATCACGGCTTAAAATTAACAAAACGCGAAAATCGCTGATCGGGTGAATCGAAAACATGAATTCTCACTCAAAAGTAAAAGTTGGAATGAATCACGTATTAAACGTGAAATAAATATTGAACTCGAAAGTACGGGTTGTTAAAAATACTTAGTACCGATAGTTATAGTTAGTACTGACAGAACAAAGTGTTAAGTACTGATCAGATAGTTAGTACCGTTAGTAGAAAATAGTTAGTACCGTTTAAGAGATATGTATGAGATATTATAAGAAAAGATATGTATTATCTTTTATGCGTTTTGTAAGCCTGTTAGGGTTTATCCTTGGTCTATAAAAGGAACCCTCATGGCATAGTTAGAGATATCAGTTCAATATACATCTCATACAATCATATCTCATAGTTAGTAATCTGTAATCACTTTAACAGATTAATAGAAATCAAAGTTTAGTTTATTCATTGTTCTTCTTAATACTATTGTGTAGATTTTACATATACAATTAGTATTCATAGTCAGTGTTTCTATATAGTCAATCTGTATTTATACAAGTTGGCTATCACCCTTAGCAGGCTGCAAAGATCTATTCAGTTTGGGACTCACAAATAACTAGTTGGAAGTTGCTTTTATGGGTGGAGCCTAGGATAACTGAGTATTCGAATAATATGGGATTGAGGTTATCATCATGGACCGAGTATTACTCTAACTAAGTAATTCAATGACATATTATTTAAACTTTTAATATCTTAGTTACTTTTATAATATTTTATGCATGCAAGTAGTACTAGTAGTTTTATAAAAGTGTTATACGTAAATTTTCTAATAATTTTAAGTTACGGGTATACTAGTTCTTCCCCTCTAAAAAGAATTTTGACCGCGAAATCAAAGTCGAATCTTAAACGGAAACGTACCAAGTCACGAAAAGAAATGTGGATAGTCAGTCCGCATCATTTCTTCATTTTCCCAGGTAGCCTTACGCTCGGGATGATTTTTACAAAAAACTTTAACAAGAGGAATGGTTTTCTTTCTCATGTCTCGCTCTTGACGATCTAAAATAGCCCCAGGCTCCTCAGTAAAAGACAAATCTTCGCGAATTTTATTAATTGGATATTGAACAACATGATACGAATGATAGTTGTAACCTCTCAAAAGAGATACATGAAACACATTATGAACATGAGACAATTGCGGAGGTAATGCTAAACGATAAGAAACTTCACCAACTCGATCTAAGATTTCAAATGGACCAATGAATCGCGGACTTAGTTTCCCTTTCAAACCAAAACGTCGAACACCTCTACACGGAGATACTTTAAGAAACACACGATCCTCGGGTTTGAATTCCAAGGCTCTTCGATGACGATCAACATAGCTCTTTTATCGTAACTGGGCTTCCTAAAGCTTCTCTTTAGCAATGGCAACTTTTTCATTCGTCACCTCAGCCAACTCCGGACCTTCTATAACCCGCTCTCCACCTTTGTTCTAACAAATAGGTGCTCTACACTTTCGGCCATACAAAAGCTCGAAGGGAGCTCCTTTTATACTTTCATGCCAACTATTATTGTAAGCAAACTAAACCAAACACAAACACTCATCCCAATTTCCCGTCCACTCCAAAGCGCACGATCTCAACATATCCTCTAGAGTCTGAATAGTACGTTTAGTCTGCCCATCTGTCTGAGGGTGTGTGGAAACCATATGATCGTTTAAGCTCAGTTTGTTTAGAACTTTAATCTAGGATGAACAATAACAAAGAACAATAGAATGCACATCAGAATAAACATTAAGAACATTCTTTATTATTGCCTAACAAGGTTTCATCATCATCTTTATACAATGACTACTACAAGCCCCAATTCTACCTTGATCAATGGTAGAACGTGTTATCTAAACTATAACAAGGAATCAAAGATCCTTGAGGCTAAAACACTAATAACCTAGGCCTTAGAGATTAATGCCTAGACTCAACAAACACTTATCTGGTTTTTACTCTTTTACACCACACAATAAACATATATTAGGGATCTCTTTATATAGTAAAGTCCATCTAGATTTACAAGGGAAAACATAATTGTATAAGGAAACTAAATCTTTTAATTCTTTAATAAACTTCATCTTTATCTTCAAGAATCATATCTTTTGGAATCTTTTATCTTTTGTAGAATATCCTCCACCAGCTTGTAGAATTCCATAATTGTCATTTAAGTCCCTCTTGTTTCCTTTTCATTCATTGTTTTGTCTTATCACTACAAAAATTATATTTATCCTCAACAATCTTTCCCTAGTTGATAATGACAAAACCAAATAAGCACAAACTTCCCCTGAAGTTAATATATGAATGAAACATACTTCCCCTTAATTCATGTAATTCTACCAAAGATCTGTAAGTTGGACATCTTCTTTGTAAATCTTTATACAATGAGGCTCTGATACCAATTGTGGAAAACATATGATCGTTTAAGCTCAGTTTGTTTAGAACTTTAATCTAGGATGAACAATAACAAAGAACAATAGAATGCACAGCGGAATAAACATTAAGAACATTCTTTATTATTGCCTAACAAGGTTTCATCATCATCTTTATACAATGACTACTACAAGCCCCGATTCTACCTTCATCAATGGTAGAACGTGTTATCTAAACTATAACAAGGAATCAAAGATCCTTAAGGCTAAAACACTAAACCTAGGCGTCCACTTAGAGGACTTAATGCTTAGAACACACACACACTTTTCTTGGTGTTTACATCTTTTACACACAGAAAACTATATCTAGGGATCTCTTTATATAGTAGAGTCCATCTAGATTTACAAGGGAAACCATAATTGTATAAGGAAACTAAATCTTTTAATTCTTTAATAAACTTCATCTTTATCTTCAAGAATCATATCTTTTGGAATCTTTTATCTTTTGTAGAATATCCTCCACCAGCTTGTAGAATTCCATAACTGTCATTTAAGTCCCTCTTGTTTCCGTTTCATTCATTATTTTATCTTATCAACTCAAAATATATGCATAGGTTGAGGAAGAAGCTTGTCCCTGTGTGCTAGCAGTAGAAACTTCATGAGCAGTATTAACTGCCTCATTAGTACTGCTAGTGTTGTTTGAAGATACAAAAGCCACATTCTGAAAGTTTGAGCTTGAGCTTGATTGGCTTTTAATCTCGGCTTCATAAACCTTCATGTTGTTGTACAAATCATCTATGTTCATTGTGTCTAGATCAGATTTGTTTCTCATGATCAAGGCAATATTGTTCCAAGCTAATGGTAGACTTCTTAGCAATTTAAGATTGGCATCTTCCTAGGAGATAACTTCACCATGAATTTCCAATTGGCTGATGAGTTTCTGAAATCTATCATAGGTTTTATCCAGTCCTTTAGATCTTGATGTAGTAAAATTCTCATATTGCTGCTTTTAGAATGGTTTTCTGCATTTTCTTTGATTCTTTGTTGCCTCCAAACCTGGTCTTGATAGCTTCCCAAAGGGTCTTTGCATCCTTGATTCCATGAAACTTCAATAGGTGCTCATCAGGAATGGCCAACAACAAAGTGCTTTTAGCTTTCAATTCATTCTTTCTTGCCAGCTTTTGTTCTGCAGTTTTGGGAGGAATGGGACCTTCAGCACTAGCTGATGCAACAGCAGGTGCATCACCATTCACAATAACCTCCCAAAGAGCATAATCAGTATGAGTAAGATATTGCTCCATTCTCATGCTTCATAGATCATAATCTCCAGTTTTGAGTACTGGAAGTTTTAGTGCAAACACTGTTTGGATAGTTTCTGATTGTGATTCCATCATCTCTTTGATTATGAGATCTTGTGTAGATATAGTGTTCTTCTTATTTAGAGTTTCTCAACAAGCTCTGATACCACTTGTTGATCCCTTCTTGACAGATCTTACTTAGCTTGTTAAAGCTTAGTTATATTGGATAGATCCAAGACAACTATAGTAGAAACTAAGATTGAGAATATCACAAACTATGCGGAATCTAGTTTGTAATACTAAGAAGAACAATGAAACAGTAAAAACAAGATCTTTACTAAACTTTCAATATAATGAATACTATTTTGAATTACAAAATAGCTATGAATACTAACTATGATTGCTATGCAACCTATGAATACTAATATGAAAACTAATGTGAAAAACTAGAGATTATGAAAGACTAATGTGTTGTGATGTGATAACCTAGGATCTCCTTTTATACACCAAGGAGTCCTCTACAAGATAACTACAAATCTTCTAAACTTTTACAAGATATTAACATATCTTCTAACTATATAAGATATACACAGAATAAGTCCATACATATCACAAAACACGTTTAACTCTTCATCAGTCCTAATCTTCATGCAGCAGTGTTAACTTCTCTTCAGCAGTATTAAGTTAGTACTAGCAGTACTAACTTTTACTCTAGCAGTACTAACCAGTTAGTATTGGTAGTTATAATCTAAGTAGTACAAACTATTTAAGCCTGGCAGTACTAAGTTGAACCAGTAGTATAAACTTTGTCGAAGCCCTTAATTCCTAAGAGTGAATGAAGAGAACGAAAATATGTCATGCATCTCTCTTTTGCTTTTGACATCTTGTATTTTATAACATGCATATCTTTTGTTTCAGAATTCAAGCTGCTTTCCTTTACTGATTTGCTGGATGTAGTCTCTGAATTACTGTCTTCTTTCTCAGAACAAGTGTTTTGTATGACAACTAAATCAGCTTTCAATGAATCAACATTCAGTGTTTGAATTGGATTTGAATGATCTTCTTGTGTCTGCATCAACTTCTTTTGTTTCAACAATTACGAAGTTCATTGTTCATGAAGAATTATCTCAAGCATGTATTTCCCAATGGAATCCATGTTACAAATCATTGCATCTTTGAAGTATTAAGCTTAAATCTTGTATATTTTTGCATACGCTCTTTGAATTCTAAATTGAAATCATTTTCAAACGTTATTTTGAGTTTTGTCAAAATTGTCTTGCAATCAGTCTGAGAAAGTATTTCTTTGGTAAGATGTTGTTCTAGTATCTCTTGAAGATAGGCATGGTACCAAAATCTTATAAAGTTTCTGAGAGAAACTTGAATTGTGACTTAACTTCTCTAAGACTGTTCATGCATCTACTTCTTGAAAGTTGTGTCTTCTCTTGAACTTTAGAAGTTGAACACGAAGAAATTGTATCATTGTGAAGAACACTTGATGTTTGAGTTGGCATGGTGTTATTGGTATTTGACATTTTAATGTAGTTGTGAATAGATATCGGATCTTAAGTTTTATTGTCACACCCCGCCAAGGCGAAAACACAAGGCGTAACGAGAATGGATATCATCACAACACAATGATGTCATACTAGAGAAAACTACATGAACTAAACAGAACATAAGGGACACAAAGTGTCACGAAAATACCCAAGCAAACATAAAATAATATCTGGTGTCTTGTATTGAAGTAAAAGGGGTTTACATCAATACCAAGACATGAAATACAACCAAAACAAGTCTAAGTGGTTTAACCAACAAACATTCATTTATCAACCGAATGAGAAATAAACTAGGAGATTAAACTCCGCATGCAGCCTATGGTCTCTCTAGCCACTTCTCTTATTCTTAAGATCCTCATGATGCTCACCTGAAAATTATGCTTAAAACGTTAACACAAAGGTTGGTGAGAGTCATAGGTTTAAGACACAAAAATCAAAGCTTATAAACAATTACTGTGATTAATGCAACTATGGCAGGACAATTACTTCACTATTATACAAGCTAGCATGCAAATGTAACCACAACGAGCATGGGAATGGAACGTGTCCCTCGATCCAACAAGTATCAACAATTTAGGTAGGAATGTTACCCCCGATCCATTAAACCGTCACTTCACATGGGTAGGAACGTTACCCCTGATCCCAATATCACAACAAATGGGTAGGAACATTACCCTCGATCCTGATATCATAAAAAATAGGTAGGAACGTTACCCTCGATCTCGATATCACAACAAATAGGTAGGAACGTTACCCTTGATCTTGATATCACAACAAATGGGTAGGAACATTACCCTTGATCCCGATATCATAACAAATGGGTAGGAACGTTACCCCCAATCCCAATACACATAAGCATTTAGCACGTAACATACAATAGCCAATTAAAGTCCATACACTTTCAAAATAAAAACCCATAATCACAGTAATAAGAACATTTCAAATCCATTTGCATCATTTCCATCCCAAATTTAAAAGCAATGTAAAAAGAGGGACAATGAAACTCACCTGATGCCCAAGCAGCTTCCAAATATCTTACCCAAAGCTACACAATAGAATATAAACGTGTTACACGTGACTAAACCAAATTCTTAAGCCCATGTAACAATCATATGATGGATGTCTATGGTGATTAATTATCCCCATGGGTCACTCCGACACCATGCCCAACTTTAACCACTTCATTTACTCATAATTCTAGTGATCTACATTTTACCCGAAAACACAGAATTTTAGTGTCACTTATCTCGCTTCAAACCCTTACCTATTGAACCAAATAAAATCTCACATAAATCACCTATGTTCACTTAGGTGTTTACTAACTACCTCATTTGCCCCAAAAGCATATCACGTGTACAAGTACGTCAAATAAATTCCTAATTCAAAAGTACCCAGATTCGAAACTGAACGCGCAGTGTTTGACCTTGCTAACCATACTTAGGAAACTAATTAGAGGCTAATTTTCACAGGGAAGTTAATAGACATATAGAACTTGACGTTTGTGTTTTAGCTAACCTTAATTAGAATTTTAAATAGGGGTTTTACCTCTCTAATTCTGACCTAAATCTGACCCATATTTACTGTTTTAACAACTTTTCTTGCAACGACCATTTGACTAACTTCCAGAACTCAAAATCGTTCGAGGCCAGACATTTTGAAAATTAGAATGTCTGAACTATAATTTAGGCACCGGAAACATCGCAAAACACGTTTCTAACATCCAGATATCGTTCGATGAACACGACCAAAAAATCTGCCAAACCCTAAATCATGAATTAACGTGAATCTAACCCTACCGTTTGCATGAACATGATCCTAATAAAATCCTAAATGCATTAGCATGATTATAACATCTTTGATTACAGAAGTTTTAAACCCTAATGATCCATCATATTTTTGTTACATGATTTATAAAGAATTAACAAGAGTAGAATCCTTACCTAGCGTTCCTTCTTGATCCTAACACAATCTAGCTCTTAATTTCTTGAATCTAAATTTTGTCTTCCTTGTTCTTAGGGGAGGAGGGTTTCGTACGGCTCAAAGAGAGAATTGGGAGAAAATATATGAGCTAGAGTTTTATATAAATCTAATTAAATAGAATCCTAGTCTAATTATACTTAGGATTAGATAAAAAAACATTTTTTTTCTTTTCTTAAAAATTCGGACCTTACCTTGTATATAAATTTTTTTAATTATTTAATTACTTTCATTACCTTAATATCCTACAAAAACCTATGTAAAATTGGTAAACATTTTTCATGAAAAACCAAATACTAACTTTCTATTTATAACTTTCATTTCCAAAAATACTTTCTATATTTAGAAAGTTCATTACTAATTCTCATATTTTACAAACCTAATTCACTTCCATTATGACATACTTTTCATAATAATCCAACACATAATTATCCACAAATTGATGTAGCAATGCATGCAAACACGTCACTCATTTCCATTGTTACTACACGTGAACAAAATGGAAATAACCCTCAATATCTCAAACCCATTCTAAAATGAAATGAACACGTACCTCATAATGACAATCATGCACACAGATAAAACCACATAGCACACACATATAACATGTATAGACACTTAGCCAACTCTAAAGGTATGACTAACATGCTCAAATCACGGGTGTCACAGTATCCCCTCTTTAAGGAAATCTCGTCCCGAGATTTAACTAGATGATCCAACAGCACAATCAACAAATAACTGAGGATACTTAGACTTCATATGGTCTTCGCGCTCCCAAGTGAACTCAGAACTACGCTTTGAATTCCAACGAACTTTCACAAGTGATATCCTACTACGCTTCAAACTCCTAACCTCACGGCCCATAATCTCTACAGGTTCCTCAACAAAATGAAGAGTCTTGTTGATTTTGATTTCATCCAATGGCACATGCAGATTAGCATCGGCTAAACATTTCTTCAAATTTTACACGTGGAATGTGTCATGCATACTATGCAATTCCTTTGGCAATCTTAACCGATAAGCTACAGGGCCGATCCTTTCAAGGATCTTGAATGGTCCTACATACCTCGGTGCTAACTTACCTTTCTTTCCAAAATGAATCACGCCTTTCTAAGGCGACACCTTTAACAACACATGATCACTAACCTTGAACTCCAACGGCTTACGTCTATTATCAGCATTGCTCTTTTGATGATCCCTTACTGCTTTGAGCTTTTCCTTTATCAACACTACCTTATCAGTTGTTTCTTGTACCAGTTCAGGTCTAATCAAATTACTTTCACTAATTTCCGCCCATAGAACGGGCGACCTACATTTCCTTCCATACAATGCTTCGAACGGAGCACACCGAATGCTCGAATAATAACTATTATTGTAGGAGAATTCAGCTAGCGGTAGGTGAACATCCTAATTGCCACCAAATTCAATAACACATCTTTCTTCATACATGGCCACCATACATATCTCTAAGATCATAGTACGTCTTATCCGCTCCCGAATGTACCAAGTACCTCGATGCATGAGCCTCGTCCATCATTAATGTCTTTACATCACCTATTAATGGAACCCATATAACGTCGGTAGTATCCTGCTAACCTAAAAAAATGATCGAATTTCAAACGGTGTTGTAGGATATTTCCAATTCTTTACCGCCTTAATATTACTTGGATCCACATGAATACCATTTTGGTTGACCACACGACCAAGGAAATGCACTTCTTGCAACCAGAACTCACACTTAGAGAATTTAGCATACAACTTCTCCTTCCTCAGCAATTCCAACACCAACCTTAAATGAACCTCATGTTCCTCCTTAGACCTTGAGTAGATCAAAATGTCATCAATGAAAACAATGAAAAACTTATCTAGGTACGGCTTACAAACCCGGTTCATCAAGTCCATGAAAACCGCTAGTGCATTGGTTAACCCAAAAGGCATAATCATAAACTCAAAATGTCCATATCGCGTCCCATATGTAGGCTTTGGAATATCTTCTTCATGCACTCTTAACTGATGACAACTAGATCGAAGATCTATCTTTTAGAAATAACGCGAACCTTGTAACTGGTTAAACAAGTCGTCAATCCTAGGGAGATTCTTGGTGGTCAGCTTGTGTAACTCACGATAGTCTATGCACATTCGAAATGAATCATCCTTCTTAACAAGCAACACTGGTGCTCCCCACGAAGAGTGACTTGGTCGAATAAAACGTATATCAAATGATTTTTAAGGGTTACAAACCATCGAATAGGGTAGCAAATGAATATCGAATCAAGGGATAGAAATATATAACGGGTTTCACAGGTACAAATAGATGTGGATCAAATGACATAAGAATCCTTTAAAGAAAGGATAGAATATCTATATCGATAGGAAACACAAACAAAAGAGTCAACAAAGCGTATTAAGACAAAAAGGAACACATGTCGGATAACAATATTGTTGATCCCCTTTTTACATATCTTAGATAAGCTTGTTAAAGCTTAAGTTGTCTTAGATAAATCTGAAACAATTATGATAGAAACCCTGAGTAATATATAAAGATTATGCGGAAACTAATCTTTATACACCAGAAGAAACAATGTAACAGTTAACACAAGAACTTTCACAAAACTTTCAATATATTGAATGATTCACAAAACAACTATATGTTTTGCCTAATAACTATGACTTTTCTATCTTGGATTCGTATTTCTAACTATGCCGTAAGGGTTCCTTTTATACACCAAGGAAACCCTAATGGGCTTACAAAACGCGTTAAGTGATCATGCATATCTATTCCTAATATAACTCATGCATATCACTTAAGCAGTACTAACTATATATGACAGTACTAAATATACAACTAGCAGTACTAACTATAACTGGCAGTACTAACAATGTACTGGCAGTACTAACTAACTATCAGCAGTACTAAGTGTAGAAGCTCTAAATCCTAACAATCCTCCCCTAAACTTATGATTTACCATCAAATCTCAAGTTTCTTCTGATGTACTCTGCTGAGGATGCTTCCAAACACTTTAGTTCCTTGGTCTGTTTGCTATATTGTAGATCTTTGTCAAAAGCTCATCTGCCATCTCAGAATGTTGATCCACTCTTAACTTGTTAACTAGCATCAAAGTTGCAAGTCCTTTTGTGAGTGGATAGTCCTTTTCAACCAGCATGAATATATCTTGTCCTTTCTTTGTAGATACATGATGAACAACACATGTATCATATAACCACCAATTTAAAGGATCATGCATATCTTTCTGAAGTTCTAAAATTTTTTTTGCATCTGGTTCAAATAACATCTCTAGTTCAACCCATAATTCTATCTCTTTATCTTCAGCAAGTCCTGATGAGTTGTATCTTTCTTAAACTAAGCTCCATAATTTGTCTAGATCATCCCTGTCAAAATTCGTAAGCATGTCTTTAAAAACCTGATATATCTCTGTGTGATTGCCTACTGTGATGATTTTCCAAAATTGCATAGTGTCTTCAGAGTAAACTTCCCATCCAGTTATTGGGTATTTGGTCTGAAGAGCTTCAACATTCATTCCTTCATCTTGAACTATTATTACCATTTGATTCAACTATTCCTGAGACAATTCATTAGTGTTTGGTTCTTCATCTGTTTGCTCTTGAACTAATTCTGAAACCTCTTTAGTTCTTTGTCTTTTAGCAGGTTTTGTTTCAACATCTTGACCTGCTCTTTTTAGTCTTGGAACTTCTTCTTCAGAATCTAAAGGCACAAATGAATGAATTTGATCCCATACCTTTTCAAATATTGGTCTTATATCATCATAGCTCATTCCTTTGAAATCTTTCATCTTGTAGCCTCCCTGATTCTTCAAATATACCATCATATTCTTTCTTACTTTAGCTACAGATCTAGGTCTATTTTGAAGAGCATGATACCTTATAACAGAAGGATCATTCCAATCAATGACATGAGCAGTATCAACTTCAGTCATAGCTTCTTTCTTTCCAGCTTTATCATAATCTTCTTGTAATTGTTTGGCAATTTCAGCATCTCTTGCAATCCTTTTTCTTTCTTCTTCATTAATCTGTTCTTGTAATCTAATAGCTTCTTCATGACCAAGCCTTTATTCTTGCTCTTGCTTCTTGGACTTCTTTTAAACAGATTCATCTTCAATTAAGATTGCCTTGCCTTTATCTTTCTTCTTCTTTTCACTCCTTCTAATATATACCAAACTTCCAGCAGCAGTACTAACCTGAGGAGTTTCACTGGCAGTACTAATTGGTACATTGGCAGTATTAAGTGCAGCAGTAGAAACCTCTTGTTCCCCTTTTTCACCACTTCCTTGATCTTGTATAATCTCAGTAGCTTCTTCTTCTTCTAGTAACACCTCAGTTTCATCACTTATATTCTCCTGAATCTCTGCATGTGGAGGAACTAAAGAAATATCAGCATCCATGTCTAATTCTTCAATCAAACTCCTCCCCTATTTGGAAGAATCCTCCTCTACAACTTCATCTTCTGAAAGAACTATCTTTATTCTTCTACTTGCTTTGCCTGTCTTGACTTGCATTTCCAACTTCTTTACTCTTTTGGCTAGCTTGGTAATAGCAGTACCATAAACCTTCTTGGTGTTCTTCAATTCATTCTCCAAGCCTCCAACTTTATTAGTCAACTGAGTAACCAAATCCATCAATTCATTAAGTGACACACTACCCTCATCACGTCCAAGTGAGTGAACACTTTGGAGAGGTGATTCATGGGGAATTAGAGCAGGCTCCTCTATAGTAGGTAAAGTTTCTGTGATGGGTGGTGGTGAAGTTGAAGGGGCACTAACAGGTGTATGTTGAGGTGATAATGATGGTGAAGACATGATTCTTGAGGGAGATGTGTCAGGAGCAGTGATCATGGAAGAAAATAAAGGAATGTCATCACCAGAATAACCCCTTGTAACTCGTTTCATGTTATTAAAAACTTTCTGTGTAAGTACAGGAGTGGGATAGGTTCTTGTGTGGGTTTTAAGAAGTCTCCTTTGCTTGTTTAAACAAATTTGGATAAATCTAGGATACATCAAAAACTTATGAGGGTTATCTAAATTCTTTACCATTGCATCAAAGATGAATTTTAAGAAATTAAAAGTTTTGTTTGTTGCTAGGCAGATAATGGCAGTAGCTATGTTGCTGCTAAACTGCTCCCAAGAAGTCTTTTTAGGGCTCAAGCAGTGGAGGATTGTATGAATGAAAAACCTCCACTGTGGTGAAAAATTACCTTTTTGAAATGTAAGCTTATCAGAATCAGTTGCATACCCTATGAGAGCAAGTTGCTCAAATATCTCTGTGTTGGGTAAAGAAATAATTCCACCTTTATCTTCCAACTTCAGATGTCTTCTTAAAGATGCTTCAGTGATGGTCTTGGCTTGTCGATATATGCTGGCAGTTAGTTCTACTTCTCCATTAATATTTGTGTTATAAGTAGCTGTTGTCCAAAATTGTTTGATAAATGAAGCATATATGGTTAGATTCTCTATGAGGGCATAGTGAATTTGACTAGCAGTTAGGAAATCAATGATCTAATGAAACTCTGCACTGCCCTCTGGTTTCTCCAAGTATGCCACCATGTTGTGCTTGTCGCAAAACTCCAAAGTAGCCATTCGATGAATAGAAAGTTGATTAAGGTTCTGGGATATGTTTGTGAGAGAGAGTATGAATGTTTAGGAGAGTTAATTGATATTTGAGAGAGTATTTAAGAGTTTAAAGTGTCATCGACTAAAGAAGATTTGAACTTATCTTGAAGAAATCTTTTAAGTGTATAGGAAGATCAAGAAATCTTCAATTAGCCAAACCCTATAGCCTATAAGGATGGCAGTGGGCGGAAATTTAGCAACGGCTAGAAATTGGGAAGGAAAATTAGTTATGGGTCAAACAGTACTAACGGTGTTCTAGCAGTACTAAAATTAGCCTAGCAGTACTAACTTTAAGCCCAACAGTACTAAAAGATGGTTAGCAGTACTAAGCAATACCCAGCGGTACCAAGTAATGCCCAGAAGTACTTACTTGAAGAGACCAGTACTAACTTGAAATTCCTCCAAAGAGCTTTTCCATCACCAATGTTACTTTCTTTCTTTCTGTTTTTATGCTCACAAATTATCTCTCAATTCTTTTTCTCACCAATTCACTATGTATGTTTTTCACACAACTCTCTTTCGGTTTTTGATCTCATAATTTCTCTCTATTCTTTTTGCTCACCAAGTCACACAATTATTATACAAATTCCATCAATTCCATTTGTTGCATACTGTCCTCCCCACTTCCAAGTGTGTAACCTCCTGAGAGAGGTGGATCTTTGGACTTTTAGATGCAGCCTCAAACCTAGTTTGAGCATCTACATCCCCAATATGGTAACTTGGCACCTGGGACCACTACCTGAACCAAATCCTAAAGGACTTAATTCATTTAGTGTTACCATGGATTGGGTCTTAGTTTATGTTACCACTGTCATGCCCTGCTTTAAAGCTAGAAGCAGTAGTGGCAGCCCTTTCCATTCTGTCACCCAACTCCTTATGGACAGCCTCATCACCAACCTTTGTCAGGGGACCACCAGACTGAGGTACCTTAGTGTCCCGACCTATTTTGATTTTCCTATTTGTTTGACACTTTTTGTCTGATGTTACAAAATTTTCCAGTCATACTTGAGTGCATAATAGACATCATGAGCCTCCTTTCAAACAAAACTTCACTTGATAACTGACAATCAATTTTGCTTATCTTGCAAATGTTAGTCCAAAACCAAGAAAAACACAATCCAAAGCATTTTCTTGACTAGCAGTATTAATTTTGACTAACAGTTTTAAGTAGAACTAGCAGTATTAATTTTTAACTAGCAGTATTAACATTTGCTCTAACAGTTTTAATTTTTTCTTCAATAATTATACAACAACATGCCTCTATTCATCACAAGCACACTAGAAAATACTAGATAGACATGTGAGAATTCATGATGATCCTTCCTTTAATTCATGCTTTAAGGATTAAGCATACTAATGCTGGCAATCAAAAACTAAAACCTAGTCACATTAAAGTCTTTAGTAAGAAGATCTGCAACATTGTAGTCTGTGTGAATCTTGACCATTTCAATCAACTTTTTCTCATAGGAATCTCTAATGAAGTGATGCCTGATTTCTATGTGCTTGGTCTTTGAATGATAGACAAGATTTTTCACCACATAGATTGCACTTTCATTATCCACATGAATCTGTGTCTTCATAAAGTTGTAACCATAATCAAGTAATTGATTTTGAAGCCAAAGAACCTGTCCACAACAGTTAGAAGCAGCAATGTATTCTGCTTTAGTTGTTGAATTAGCCATAATTGTTTGTTTCTTGCACTGCCATAAGATTAGCCTGCAACCTAAGAACTGACAACCTCTAGTTGTAGATTTTCTATCAATACTAGCACCAGCATAGTCACTATCAAAATAGGCTATCAAATCTATAGGTGAATCCTTAAAAACTTTATAACAAGAATGGAAAACCAGTTGAATCACAAAGTTAAAATCATCAGATGCGACAATGGGACTGAGTTTAAGAATTATGAAATGAATCAGTTCTGTGGAATCAAAGGGATTAAGAGGGAATTCAGTAATGCTAGAACTCCACAACAAAATGGAGTAGCTGAAAGAAAGAATAGGACTCTCATAGAGGCAGCTAGAACTATGTTGGCAGATTCACTATTACCTATACCATTTTGGGCTGAAGCAGTTAATACTGCTTGTTATGTACAGAACAGGGTATTAGTGACCAAACCTCATAATAAGACACCTTATGAACTCTTAATTGGTAGAACACCTATTATAAGTTTTATGAGACCTTTTGGCTGTCCAGTTACTATTCTTAACACCTATGATCACCTAGGCAAGTTTGATGGAAAGGCTGATGAGGGCTTCCTAGTTGGTTACTCTATTAATAGCAAAGCCTTTAGAGTATTTAATAGTAGAACTAGGAAGGTAGAGGAAAATTTATGTTGCTTTCCTTTCTGACAAGAAACACATGAGTGGTCATTTTAAAAAATCTTTGAAGGCAAACCTCTAACAAGATTTCCTTTCACAAATTTATTTATAGTTTTAAAGTTTATGTGACCAAGCCTTCTATGCCACATATTAGACTCATCATTTGTGGCCTTTGAAAATAAACAAGTTAAACCTTTTGAAGGAACAACATTCTTTAGGTGAAAACTGTACATATTATCTTTCCTGGGAATCTTAAGCATTACTTGATTTTCATCAGGTAGCTTAAAATCAGGAGAAAGAATAAGACATTAAGTTTCAGTGAAAAGAACACTGTTTTTCTTGTCACATATTTGTGAGACACTAAACAGGTTAAACGTAAGTTATTTCACAAAGTACACATCTTCAAAGTCTAATTTTCCAGTTTTAATTTTACCTTTACTAGTTATTCTACCTCCTTTAGAACTGCCTACAAATGCAACAAATCCTCCATCATAATCTTGATAATCTGTGAGGAAGGACTTGTTTCCAGTCATATGCCTGGAGCATCTACTGTCAAAGATCCCTGTATCTTTTAAAGCAACTTGTGGATCACCCTGCATATCAAATAAAAAGAGAATTAGTTTCTCTTGGGGACCCAAGCCATTACTGACTTGAGTTTGCCTATTGGATCAACATAGTCAAATGGCTTACAAATGTATGATCCACTGTATTTGGAGATATGATCAACTATATTTCTTTTTGGTCTCTAAACCTAGCAAGCCGATGACTTAACAACATTAATCCCTTGTTTCCTAACAGCACTTGTCACCCTTTTTCCTTTAGCAGTATTAATAGAATTTATTTTAGCAATATTAATTTTGTTATTCAAACTTCTATTATTTAGTGCTGTTTGTTGATTAAATGGTCTCCTAGAAAGTGAATGTGCCTTTTGAAAAACATTTGGTTTAGTCTTTGCAGCATTCACAAAGAGTTTGGGTGCTGCAGTATTAATAGGTCTAGCAGCACTAAGAGGTGCTGCTGCTTTTGAACACCTTTGCCTAGCAGTACTAATGGGTACAATGCCAGACTTGGTTAACACTGCTGTTGGAGCAAAATTTCTCCTAGAAATAGAGAAATTTTGATGATTAGTCCTCAAAGCATTATTCCAAACTGGTCTAACCTCCCTTTGACCAGTTCCCTTTTGCACATTGTTTATCACAAGTTTTTGTACCATCTTTTTATCATAAAAATCACAGTCTTTAATTAGATGATTAAAACTCCCACACACAAAACAGGCTTTCTTTGTAAACTGAAACCCAACTCCTAATTTCTGAGTTTTCTTTTCATTCTACTTTGTTCTGCTATTCCTAGGATTTTCATTAATTTTCCTAGGTTGTTTAGCCTGCTCAGGTTTAAGCTCAGATTTATGTTAAACGTTATCAGATATCATTTCTTCACACTCATCCTCATCAGAATCAAATACCCAATCTTCAATTATTGGGGCACTAGTGTTTCTCTTATTCTCATTTGAGGAATTTTCACTAACACTTTTATTAACATTAACTCCACAGCCTTCAAATTCAGGCTGTTGGAACTCCTTAAGATCAGAGCTAGACAAATCAATAGTTGGGGGTGAAAACAGTCCTGTAGGTGGAGGTGGAACAAAATTATATCCCACACCTTTTCTATTGTTATCAGAAATTTGACCCCCTATTAATTTATCTAAGCTTTTAGAGGCATTTTCAAATTTATCAATTTTAATCTGACTGCTCTCCTTATCTTTCTTAAGTTTTTCTATCTGAATATTAAGAGCATTGATTTCTGAGTCTCTGAATGAGGCATCTCTTTTTAAAATAGAAATTTAGTCACAAAGCATAACCTCATTCTTTTTGTAGAAAACAAGTTGTTCTTCTACAAAAGCTAGACCTTTTTTATAGATAGCTAGATCAAAATCAGATTTATTAAGCTCTACTCTTAAGCTGTCATACTAAGATTTAAGAGGTTTATAGGATTTAAGACAAGTGTCAGAATAGGTTTTATGATTATATACCTCTGAGTCTGAGAAAGCCATAAGTGCCAAGTTGGTAGGGACTTCCTCATTAGCAATAAAACTCCAATCAAAACCTGCTCCATCAAAAGCCACCATTCCTTTGGAAGTAGTGTCTTCCACATTCACTGTTCTTTTTGAGCTTTCTTGATTCCTAAACCTGCTTTCTTGATTCCTAGGACCTCTACATTCTCTTGCAAAATGTCCCATCTTATGACAATTGAAGCATTCAACCTTTGACTTGTCATAACCAGCAGTATCACTTTTATTGATGATAATCTTCTTACCAGTTCTCTGATAAAACTTTCTTGCTTTCAAACTTAGTAATGCCAATTGCCACTTCAAATCCATTTCTTCAAGATCATCTTCATGGATTTGCTCTAGGTCTTCATGAACAACCTGAGACCCATTTGGTTGATTGGCCAGAAAAGCATATATTGTGGCATCACTGAGACTAGCAGTACTATCATTAGTACTAGCAGTACTAACATTAGTACTAGTAGTATTAACTTGAACATTAATATTATTATCTTCATTGGAACTTCCAGGAGTTGATACAAAGGCCACATTTTGTGAACTTGAATTTGAACTTGAGGTTACACTTCTTTTGAACTCTTGTTCAACAATCTTAAAATTGTTGTAGAGATCATCAAAGCTTATTGTGCCCAGATCTGGTTTATTTCTCCATACCACAACATGCATGCTCCATTCAGAAGGAAGGCTTCTCAAGAATTTAAAGTTTAGATCTTCTTGAGAGATGTTTTCACCTAAGATAGCTAACTGACTAACAATTTTCTAAAGCCTATTTGAAATGGAGTCAAGTGACTCTTGGCTTGAAGCACTGAAGTTCTCATACATCTGTTTCAAAAGTGTCCTTTGAGTCTTCTTAGTAGCTTCATTTCCACCAAATCTCGCTTATATGGATTCAAACAAAGTTTTGGCATCCTTGTATTGACTGAATGTCAATTGATGTTCATTGGGGAGTGCCATCAGCAACATGCTCCTTGCTTTAACATCATTTTTCTTCTGTGCCTTCTCTTCAGTGGTAACTGGTCCTGGTATAGTTGAAGTAGAGGAACCATCTGCGTTTGTTGTAGTTCTAGCTACTAGCTTGAAAGAATTTACATACTCTATGACTTCCCATAGAGCATAATCCTGCACCTGAAAGTATTGTTCGATCCTTAGCTTCCACATCTCATAGTCACCCTGTTTCAGAATGGGAAACATTGCTACAGAATTGTTTTGGGTAGTTTCAAGATCTATTTCTTTGATTGAATAAAGAGTTCTTCTAGTTTGTAACTTCTTGATCAAGGTTTTAGAACACAAGCTCTGATACCACTTGTTGATTCCCTTTTTACTAATTTTAGATTAGCTTGTTAAAGCTTAAGTTGTCTTAGATAAATCTGAAACAATTATGATAGAAACCCAGAGTAATATATAAAGATTATGCAGAAACTAATCTTTATACACCAGAAGAAACAATGTAACAGTTAACACAAGAACTTTCACAAAACTTTCAATATATTGAATGATTCACAAAACAACTATATGTTTTGCCTAATAACTATAACTTTTCTATCTTGGATGTGTATATCTAACTATGCCGTAAGGGTTCCTTTTATACACCAAGGAAACCCTAATAGGCTTACAAAACGCGTTAAGTGATCATGCATATTTATTCCTAATATAACTCATGCATATCACTTAAGCAGTACTAACTATATATGACAGTACTAAATATACAACTAGCAGTACTAACTATAACTGGTAGTACTAACAATGTACTGGCAGTACTAACTAACTATCAGCAGTACTAAGTGTAGAAGCTCTAAATCCCAACAAATATGTTTCAAGATTGATAAATACGAAAGATAGAATTCTTATACCAATAATCGACTTTACTCGAAAGAACCAACTAAATATTGTTTTTATAAAAATTCATTTTGAAACAATAAAGTCATTTGTTTTGAATAAATAAAAAAATCATTTTAAATAAAAAAATCATCTTAAATATATTCTTTTAAAAAAAAATCATTTTAAACATGGTTTTCATAAAAATTTAAAAGATAGTTATATAAAAGATGCATCGCATTTTACCCATATAAATCATTTTAAACATACTTTTCATAAAATAAAATTTATCAAAAACAAACATATACAAATGTATAGATTATCTTAAACATAGTTTTGACACTCAACCAATATCACATTGCTTTCATAAAAATCATTGTAAACGTAGTTTTCATAAAAATAAAGAGACAGTCATATAAAGCGCTTATCACAACGTATTCATAAAATCGTTTCAAGAATAGTTTTCCCCAAACACCATCAAGATATACCTCAAAAGGATTTTCATAACTCGACATCAATATAAAATATATTTCTCAAACAAAGGACATCGTAATACCAAAAAGGATTGTAAAATACCGTAAAGACTCTAACACAATTCTATTATTTGAAAGCTAAAGGAAGTACAAGGAACCATATAGTCAGAATAACAGTGAAACGAACATGCACAAGAGAAATTTATACGAAGACATTACGAACCAAGAGAAGAACGTAAAGACTCATCCGTACTCACGATCAAAAGAATCAACCATTGAAAAGCGTCGGTACTAACATGTCACAGCATGTCACCAAAACCAAAGGATATATAAAGAACGGAGTAATGATCCGCGCTAATATGTTAGGAACAATTAGTGCTTAAAAGAAAATTTTGGTACTCATACGAGTAATCAATACAATGAAAGAACCAATGAAACGTACCAATATCTAAAGAAGCAGATCCGAACAACCAATATTCATCAAGACGCCGAATAGAAAAGTTAGATCATCCATACCAACATGGTACTAACAAGGAATGCTTAAATGAGGGTTATATATCCGAATGAATAATTGAGCAGACAACAAACTTAATAATCGTAATAATAGTAATAACAGGTATCCGAGGTATCTGTAAACGTTAGATAGAAGGGAAACTGACTATCTATGCAACTGAGACTAACTTAATCGTTCATCAGGTAAAAGAAGGGTTCCAATAACTATATAACCATCCTTATCATGATCACACATATCACAACATATTACTCTATCACCTAACAAATAAACATCAATCAATGCAATCATGGTCACAAGTCTACGTGTGTGATGCCTTTATAATTATGTTGGACACCCATAATTATAACCACATCCTTTCACACGTGTACTTATTTCCAAGACTACACATCTTAATGATAACACACATATATGCACATATACCACATTGCACAACTTACACGACTCCAATATAACACATAAAGGATGCTCCATCAAAGAAATACTTACTTATATAAAGATAAAATCGAAACGACATAAAAGAACGGAAATCTCACAGCGCCTCAAAAATACGAAATATTCAAAAGAAATAATCAATAGCGTCGTGATGAGGTAAAAGATGAAATAAACCTATGCTGGGCCTCGCTTGGGTTTGACTTTGCCTTCGCAAGAGTCACCCGACTCCGCGAGTCCATGCCTACTATGAGCATTCGACAAGCGATCAACTCCCCTATCTCCTTTAGTTCCATAAGAGGCTCTTTCTCAATTGGCTCCTCTTTTGGATCTCTATAGCGCTTAAGCCCAATTTGGAAAATGGTTCCCCAACGAAACTTCTTATGGTCAGAGGGAGACATGGCTAAATTATTAAATTATAATACTAAACACTAAAGCCTTAAAATTAAGGGGGAAGCATAATAGTTATAATACTAAACACTTAAGCCCTAAAATGCATCTATATGAAGGGATAATAAAAGCTATGCAATTAGGGATAATAAAAGCTATGCAATTAGGGGGGAAGCATAATAGTTATAATACTAAACACTTAAGCCCTAAAATGCATCTATATGAAGGACTCCTAGGTTATAGTCTAGGCTCAACTACCTACTTCTCTATAACCAAAGGCTCTGATACCAATATGTCACACCTCGCCAAGGCAGAAACACAAGGCGTAACGAGAATGGATATCATCACAACATAATGGTGTCACAATAGAGAAAACTACATGAACTAAACGGAACATAAAGGACACAAAGTGTTATGAAAATACCCAAGCAAACATAAAATAATATCCGGTGTCTTGTATTGAAGTAAAAGGGGTTCACATCAATACCAAGACATGCAATACAACCAAAACAAGTATAAGCGGTTTAACCAACAAACATTCATTTATCAACCGAATGAGAAATAAACTAGGAGGTTAAACTCCGCATGCAGCCTATGGTCTCTCTAGCCACTTCTCTTATTCTTAAGATCCTCATGATGCTCACCTGAAAATGATGCATAAAATGTCAACATAAAGGTTGGTGAGAGTCATAGGTTTAAGACATGAAAATCAAAGCTTATAAACAATTACAGTGATTAATGCAGCCAGGGCAGGACAATTACTTCACTATCATACAAGCTAGCATGCAAATGTAACCACAACGAGCATGGGAACGGAACGTGTCCCTCGATCCAACAAGTATCAACAATTTTTTGTAGGAACGTTACCCTCGATCCATTAAACCGTCACTTCACATGGGTAGGAAGTTTACCCTCGATCCCGATATCACAACAAATGGGTAGGAACGTTGCCCTCGATCCAGATATCATAAAAAATGGGTAGGAACGTTACCCTTGATCCCGATATCACAACAAATGGGTAGAAACGTTACCCTCGATCCCGATATTACAACAAATGGGTAGGAACATTACCCTCGATCCCGATATCACAACAAATGGGTAGGAACGTTACCCCTGGTCCCAATACACATAAGCATTTAGCACGTAACATACAATAGCCAAGTAAAGTCCATACACTTTCAAAATAAATACACATAATCACAGTAATAAGAACATTTCAAATCCATTTGCATCATTTCCATACTAAATTTAAAAGCAATGTAAAAAAAGGGACTATGAAACTCACCTGATGCCCAAGCAGCTTCCAAATATCTTACCCAAAGCTATACAATAGAATATAAACGTGTTACACGCGACTAAGACAAATCCTTAAGCCCATGTAACAATCATATGATGGATGTCTATGGTGATTAATTATCCCCATGGGTCACCTCGACATCATGCCCAACTTTAACCAGTTCATTTACTTATAATTACATTTTACTCGAAAACGCATAATTTTAGTGTCACTTATCTCGCTTCCAACCCTTACCTATTGAACCAAATAAATTCTCACATAAATAACCTATGTTCACTTAGGTGTTTACTAACTACCTCATTTTCCCCAAAAGCATATCACGTGTACAAGAACCTCAAATAAATTTCTAATTCAAAAGTACCCAGATTCTAAACTGAACGCGCACTAAAATGTTTGACCTTGCTAACCATACTTAGGTAACTAATTAAAGGCTAATTTTCACAAGGAAGTTAATAGACATATAGAAATTGAATTCTGTGTTTTGGCTAACCTTAATTAGAATTTTAAATAGGGGGTTTACCTCTCTAATTCTGACCTAAATCTGACTCGTATTTACTGTTTTAACAACTTTTCTTGCAACGACCATTTGACTAACTTCCAGAACTCAAAATCGTTCGAGGCCAGACTTTTTGAAAAGTAGACTCTCTGAACTACAATTTAGGCACTGTAAACACCTCAAAACACGTTTCTAATATCAAGATATCGTTCGATGAACACGACTAAAAAATCTGCCAAACCCTAAATCATGAATTAACGCGAATCTAACCCTACCGTTTGCATGAACATGATCCTAATCAAACCCTGAACTCATTAGCATGATTATAACATCATTAATTACAGATGTTTTAAACCCTAATGACCCATCATATTATTTGTTACATGATTTATAAAGAATTAACAAGAGTAGAATCCTTACCTAGCGTTCCTTTTTGATCCTAACACAATCTAGCTCTTAATTTCTTGAATCAAAATTTTGTCTTCCTTGTTCTTAGGGGAGGAGGGTTTCGTACGGCTCAAAGAGAGAAGGGGGAGAAAATATATGAGCTAGGGTTTTATATAAATCTAATTAAATGGAATCCTAGTCTAATTATACTTAGGATTAGATAAAAAAACATTTATTTTCTTTTCTTAAAAATTTGGACCTTACCTTGTATATAAAAAAAATTTAATTATTTAATAACTTTCATTACCTTAATATCCTACAAAAACCTATGTAAAATTGGTAAACCTTTTTCATGAAAAACCAAATACTAACTTTCTATTTATAACTTTCATTTCCAAAAATACTTTCTATATTTAGAAAGTTCATTACTAATTCTCATATTTCACGAACCTAATTCACTTCCATTATGACATACTTTCCATAATAATCGAACACATAATTATCTACAAATTGACGTAGCAATGCATGCAAACACGTCACTCATTTCCATTATTACTACACGTGAACAAAATAGAAATAACCCTCAATATCTCAAACTCATTCTAAAATGAAATGAACACGCACCTCAGAATGACAATCATGCACATGGATAAAACCACATAGCACACACATATAACACGTATAAACACTTAGCCAACTATAAAGGTATGACTAACCTGCTCAAATCACGGGTGTCAAATTTATGAAGTGATTGAGTCTTAGGAATACACGAGATTTTACAATTCTTAATAAAACCAGGAAAATAAGTTAATATTTCACGGGATTTTACAAATCAAAGAAAAAACCGTACAATTCACCTAATGGAGATGTATAAATCACCCAAGAAAAATGGTATAAATCTCCCAAGAGAAGTGTCTAATTCACTTAAGTGAAGTGTATAATTCACCCAATCAAAGTGTATAATTCATCCAAGCAAAGTGTATAATTCTCCTAGGCAAAAGCGTATAATTCGCCTAAGCTAAAGCATATAATTCGCCTAGACCAATGCGTATAATTCGTGTACGTATAATTTTCCTAGACCAATGTGTATAATTCGCCTGCGTATAATTCGCCCAACAAGGTTCGAAACTAAAAACCAAAAGACTCACTTTTTGACGTTTTTACCTGATTTTTCTTGCACTCCTTACCTATCTAAGACTAGTAGAACCATAAAAACACAAACTTTATGGTTTTTAAGACAAAAAGTTTAAAATCAAGATTCTTCGTACAAAACCCTTTTCGAACAAAAAAAACATAAAAGATCAAGATTTTGATGTTTTTCCTAAGATCTACTTGTACTTCTAGCATATACTAAGGTAAATAAACAAGAAATTTGCAAGCTTTATGGTTTTTGAACACACAAAAATGAAACCCTCTTTATGTGTGGTGTTCGAACGAAGTGAAAAACAAAGAAAAACTAAGAACAAAATCACAAAAAACCCCTTGGTGTATGATACCACATGTTATCCCAAATATAAAAGATCCAAACACAAAAATAAGCTAACCTCTACCCATGATAAGCACGAAAATAAAAAGAAAAGTAGAGAGAGAAACAAAAGATGGAAGATTAGATTAGAGAGAAAGAGAGAAGTGGTAGATGATTACACACACAAACAAATGTAAGAAATGTTAACCAACACCTTCTCCATGTGTGAAGAGGGTCCTATTTATACCCTAAGCCTTCATAATGGCGTATGGGCTTTCTAACTTGGGTCGGGCTTGGCTAATCTTGGGCTTCAAGCCCGAAACATGGACAATATTAGATTACAATCCAAGCCCGTTAATCTCGACTAGCCTATTACTTAACAAGACTAATTAC
>BQNB010086993.1:4554-28038 GCA_026074375.1 Tanacetum coccineum
AATTCTCCACAGATCTTCTGCAGGGGTTTACATTCAAGGTCTTCACGTCATGTAAATATGTAATGGAACCTAATCAAAACTGAGTTCATTTATATCCCATAGCACCTTTAAAGAAAACCGGTTTACCAGTCCAGTTTGCTGCTGTAAAAGAGTCAAACTGAGTTCATTCATATCCCATAGCACCTCAAACAAAACCCGTTTACCAGTCCAGTTTGCTGCGGTAAATTCTTTACTGGGTACAACTTCTGTGAGTTTCAAAGAACTATGAAACCTATCACCCCTTGTAAGCACCTCAACTGGAACTGATTGTATACAAAAATGGTTTTCTTTGCTGAGTGATGAGCAGAAGCTGTTGTCAGCTAGACTCTTCACTGCTGATGTTTCTTAGCTGCAGAATGGTTCTCTTTTGTAGTTGAAACCATTCTTTTTTGTAGTGCTAGTGGCGATAGATTTAGCCGAGTATTCTGAAGGTTAACTGATGCCTTTTTCCGATGTTGGTGGGTCATTTTGTATACATCAAATTTTATGCATCAGTTTGATTCGTGAAACTAAAGATACAAGGTTAACTTGATTTGTATCTTTGGCATCTGTATCTGTTAGTGTTGAATGCTCATTTGAGGAAAATTTGATACAAATTCTGTGAATTACAATTCATGAAACTAGCATATAGTATCATTGTATCGACAATGTCATTGTGATACGTAGACAAATATCATTAATACTCTTTACTGTGCTTAATATGAAGCGGGATACTTTGTTCATTTCTGAAGAAGTTGTCTGGATCTACTTTGCTCTTAACTTGTGCCAATCTTTTGAAGTTTCCTTTGAAGTATTTCTCACCCCATATCATAGCTTCTACGTAACTCGTGTTCCCCTGCGGGTTTGTTCCGATATCTAAATCCCTGTAATTCAGGTATGCTCTTCTAGGGTGTTTTGAAACATAAGGCTCCATGTATCGATACAACCCCCTGAGCCAATGTATATGATCGTGTGATGCTTGAACATCATTGACATCCCATTTGACCAAATATTGCATGTTGTACAAGTTCCCTCTTCGGTGTGGGAACGGAATGTGCGATTCAGAAATTTCATTCATCCGCCCACCATATGGCTCCAGTATTAAGAAAACAAGTTTCTGCTGAAGAAAATTTTCGCCTATCCGTTCGAATACCTGTTTTGGTATAGCTTTTGTCACGAAATCAGATTTTGCCTTGAAGTAGCTCACATAAGGGTCCGTTTTGTTTCCTAGTAACAATTCTGGGGTTTTTTCTAAGCCGGCAAAGTAAACAACCGACTCTATCCAACTCATTTCGATGCAGTCTTTTGGTTTTAGATGTAGCTCAGGGAATTTTGTGTTCATCTGTGTAATCAAATCTTTGAGTTCCCCCAGGAAAAGAGAGTTGAATATAGCTTCGACTGATGTATTCTTGTCATCATGAATGTATTGAATGATTACTCTGATAAAGAGTTCGTTTTTCATCTTGTGCATCACATGTTGCCAATGATGTATGATTTCGGTGGTGTTTTGATCATCCATGCTCTTGTGGACGTTGAAAACCGTCACTTTCTCTGGAACCCTAACAAGCTTGATTTTCCATGAGACTATGACGCCGAAACTAGCTCCTCCACCACCTCTAATTGCCCAAAAAAGATCTTCACCCATTGCTTCCCTATCGAGAAGCCGTCCTTTTGCATCTACTAAGTAAGCATCAATGACATTGTCTGCCGCCAGGCCATATTTCCTCACCATAGCTCCGAATCCACCACCACTAAAGTGCCCACCAACACCGACACTTGGACATATGCCAGCCGGAAACCCGTGAGTCTGACTTTTTTGTGCTATACTATAGTAAAGCTCTCCTAGAGTCGCCCCTGATTGAACCCATGCAGTTTCATCCTTAATGTCAATGCTAACTGACCGAAGGTTTCTCATGTCAATAACCACAAAAGGTGTTTTGCAAAGGTACGACAATCCTTCATAGTCGTGGCCTCCACTTCGGATCCTGACTTGTAGTCCGTGCTTTTGGCTACACATGATAGTTGCTTGTATCTCAGCTTCGTTCTGAGGTGTAACTATTCCAACCGGCTTTATGGAGGTAGTTGAATTTGAGCATCGTGGGTTATGTTGAGACGTAACAAGGGATGAATACATCGGCATATCCTGTGTGAACACGTATCTTGAGGTATTCGCGAACAAGACGATATGGTTATTCATACATGCGACAAATTCATTATGGTTTGCATTTGCATTGATGCAGATAGTTGATGATATTGCAGCCCATAAAATACAAGTTGTTACTATAGGTAAATGAGTCATGATTTTTTTTATGGTTTACCTTATACCTTTATTCTTCATCAAAGTGGTAATTTATAGTATAATGAAGTTATGGGTACGATATATTCGTAGGGAAATTCTTTGAGTTTGGATGTGTGACAAACTATAAAGAGGAATGACAATTACAATGTAAAGAAAATGACATTTTAGTCATTACTCTTAGCTACAAATGGAAGATTGATTATTTTTGGGTATCCTTGACAGTAATGGTTGCATAATGCTGATACTGATCTAATATAAAAGCTATAATTGCAAAAAGAATTATAAAATGCTAACCTTGGTTGTTATGCATACCTTTATTCAAAACTAGAACAATTTTTTTGGAAGTCTTAAAAAGAGTGATTATGCTAGCTTCAATGTAGACAAATGAATACGTATTCAACATTTTTATACAAATACTATGATTTGATACTTATGAACTTGTCGTCCTAGTAGTGGTATAGTATCTTTCTTTTTCGGCAGAGTTTATTTTTATTCTTTTTTTTGTCTCATTTAATGTTTTTATTATTTGGGATCATCAGTGAACATGTCATCGACTTTACAGGGATATCATTGTTAATAGATATGATAATTCTATACATATATATAATTATGTATGAGAACATGTTACATGCAACATAACACAAGTAGCTAACTTATGTTAATAGAATCTTGCGTATAAAGATACTTTAGAAACAATGTTTCAATTGCCATCCTTTCTATTTTTTCTAGTTATAGGATCAAATAGTTATACATTTTTCTATATATTTAAAATAAACTTGAAAATATATTTAACGAGAATTCCGCCCGCGCTTCGCTGCGGGATGCTGGATTTTTTGTTGTTTCAGAATCATGAGCAAACAGTAGCAAAAACCTACTAATGTAAGCATCGTGTGATTATTTTGTGGTACCAGTATTAAACGGAATTTCATTCTTAAAAATGAAGCGACTGATGAAGTGCTCAAGACATAATTTTTATAACTTTTGAATACAAATCACATATAAAGTTACACCTCATTCTTAACTCGTGGTCTTCAAAGAAGTGGGCTTCATTAATGGATTTTTCA
This sequence comes from Tanacetum coccineum, assembly GCA_026074375.1. NCBI lineage: Eukaryota > Viridiplantae > Streptophyta > Magnoliopsida > Asterales > Asteraceae > Tanacetum > Tanacetum coccineum. The sequence continues at coordinate 7,936 of BQNB010086993.1, forward strand.
CTTGTCGTGGGTCAAATCGTCATATATCCAAATAAATTGCTACTGCCCATTTTTCATTAGCCACTTGCAAAAACTTAGTAGTCGACATGCAATATCCGAACCTGAATTCACCTGTGCCAGAGATACCCAAAGCTTATGAGTCCAAAATAGTTGTTTGTTAAATTAGCCTAATCAAAGTATAAAAAATATCAATGCTGTGAAATTACAGTATTTATCAAGTTAGCTATGAACAGTAGCAAAAGACAAATTGTATACAGAAAGTTCAAGTTTGGAAAAAAAAATTCAAGGCTCAACTCATACCAAAAAAAAGTTCACTACCCTGTTAATTATGTCACCATGTTAGATATCCATCAAAAGTTGCTTTAAGCCTTAAAACCTCTTAAATGCTACTTTCCAAAAGATAGTCACATTACGCGCATAATATGGAAATACAGCTTGAGCTTGTTTTGATACAAAGTCGGTGTAAATCTTAATTTTTATTCTGACTGATGTAGGTATAGATCAAAAGTACCTTCTGTAATCAGGAATTCCACACTCTGCTTATCCCAGCTCCAGTCAAAGCAATAACTTTGAGGCTGCACAAAGTTGTGAACCATAAATGTCTAAAAGACCTTACAACTCCAATTTCAATACAAAATATGACGGCATCAAAACTTACCTTTTATCAAAAAATGCATACAAAAGATCAACATCTTCAGTGCTTGGTGAATCTGAATCGGGGACCACTTTCCTGTCTTTTTAAGAAATTGAAGGTGGATTTGCAACGCCTTCTAAAGTGGTACCAGGAGCTGCGATTCGGCACACTGTCTGCATATACTTAACAGATCCTCGAAAGGATAGTGCTGATGCTTTTCCATGTAATTTACAATTTTTTCCAGCTGGATGAACAAAATCTGTTCCCTTCAAAGACGATTTTGTTTTAAAAGCTCAACATTTTGATGACTTAGCTAATAAATAATAAGTCGCAAAAAAATGGGGTGCTTGCTTGTCATAAAACTTGTAATAACTTCCCTTACGTTACTAAAGGACTGCATATATGAATTGCAAGAGATCAGAACAGGAAATCTTATAATATAACTTTGAAATAATACAACTTTTAGGACAAATGCAAATCTTTGGTCTTAGCTAATTATGTTCTGTTTGTAAATTCCAATCCCATTTCTTGGTTTTGAAATTATAGCTTAATCAGTTATCTAAAACAAATACACATCAGCTCGAATTCTCGACCTTCAGTTGCATGCTCCCATATGAAATATTAAATGGGGATTCACAAAATCCTGTTTCAGCCTTGGTTTCAACTTTTCCAAATGTCTAAATTCTAATGGCTCCTTGCTCTAAATTGTGAATTTACAGTGGGATTAGTATCTAAATGATTAAAGATCTAAAGTAGCTTCTATAAGCAGCTAGGTACTTGCTTATCTGCTTATTTTGGGATCAATGTGACTTTGTACCAAAATTTTAAGCTACAAACCTTTAAAAAGAGACATCTCTAACGTTCTTCATTCCACTTCTTGAAATAAAAGTTAAGACAAACGTGACATAAGCGGATCCAAACACCACATGTGCTTTTTTTTAAGTTGCTATCCGCTTCTTATTATAAGCATTAGCGGAACTAATTCAGTATCGTGTATTACTAATACCATTTGAGTCCTAAAATTAGAAATTCTTTCAATAAAGATTATGAACACCACGATAAGCCCTCCACTTTAACTATTCGTAGTCCCTAAACGTAGAACATGCCCATATTTCAAATCATTATCACTAAACCAACACTTCCGATCACCAAAAGTTCAAACCCAATGCAACTTAAACAAAAAGTACTCATTTTTAATCAAAATTTCAAACAAACTATACTACACTTAGAAGTTAAAACTACTAACCAACAAAATACAAAACTTATATCATCTCCCATCACAATCTAATAACAATCAAACATCTTTATTATATAAAAAACAAAGCCCTAAATTATCAATCCAACAAAATTCACAAATCAAATCAATTAAATCACGATCCAGTCAAAAAAAGAAAAATAAAAGGCATAAATTATAAGATCAAAACTTACTATTTGGGAGTCATGTTGATGCTGATAATCACATTAGTGCAGCCGCCAATGCAGCTCATCAATATTCAATCTTTTTTAGTGAGGAGCGTTAGGATTTGGTGGGAGGATAGATATTTTGAAAACCGAGTCTCTAACCGAGTCACCGGGTTATCGGTTCAACGATTCGACCACCGAATCAACCTGGTTTTCAACAAAAAGAAAATAAAAATAATTTTTTTTGCAATAATCTTTTACATAATAAAAGAATTATATTATTTCAGAGTTCTCTATCAGATTAAATCTTTTCCTATCAGATTAAATTTTATGTGAAAATAAATTGGACCAATCATAATGCTTGATTTTTGCCACGTAGGAAAAATCGTGCAATCTGGGTCAATAAAAAGTCAAAATTGAATCAATTTGCTCAAAATTGAAGAAATTTGTTGGAGAAATCTGATGAAGAAAAAAAACACATAAAATATATGTGTCAAATTTGTGAAAACAAAAACTTAAAAAAAAAGATAATTAATAAAATTTTAGTAGTTTAATTTTAAATAAATTATATGGAGTTAAAATTGTAAATTTATAAATTTACAAGTTTTATTATAACTTTAAAAAATAAACAAATAACCACTTACACTTTATACTTCTAGACTTTATATTTTAAAATACAACAAATGTAAACAATTTCTTACTTCCAAACAAATATTTAACATTATCTAATCACATCCCAAATCTACCCGAAGACTTTTTGGTGGATTTTTCATTGTCGGCCTCAAATCATGTTGTACAACCGAAGCACATCGAAAGTTCACTTGAGCCGACTCCGGACAACCTAAAAGGGTAGTTTCGCTAAGATTAGTTGGCTCACAATGTCAAGTCAGAAAACAGGTAAATCAAAAGAAAAAAAATTAGTAATCATCCTCAAGTTCATATACTATGTAATATACGTAATATATAAAAGATTTAATGAATATATTATCTTCATATATTTCGATAATACTCTATAACACAACTTATAAAACAGAAAAAAATAAAAATATACATGTAGTTTAAAAAAACATAATGTCTAAGCCTCGTGCGTGCACGGGCATTAAAACTAGTACAAAAGATGTATATATATTAATCATAAATGTACCTTACATCGAGCATTTGAGCCTAAAAACCATTTACTAACAAATATAACATGTAACAAATAAAATTACGTCGCAAATATATATAAAAAACTTGCTTTATTTGTGAAAAAACATGCAAAAATCAAAACCCGACCGGGTCTTAAGAACCGGGTTGATCCGGGTCACTACAAACCTACGCGGGTCTAACCGGGTTTCGAAAATATAAAACCCGATTTAATTTGACCCGTTTTTTCAACCAACCGGGTCAAACTGGGTTTCAAAACATTGGATAAGAGTACTTGGTTTTTGTGAGAGGACCGGTAAAAGACATAGATGAGTCCACTTGTGTGTTTTTCCGGGGCTGACACGTACCCCTCTGTTATTTTTTAATCACACTTGCCAAAGTGCATGTCTCCCGAAGACTGCTCTTTAGTAGAGTATATTAATTTGTCATAAAATTATATTGTATTTATCAAACTTTTAGTTTTTCTATATATGTAGCTTGTGAAACTTTCTATTATAACCTTTATTAAAAATCAGGAGTGTGTGTTGCATTTAATGTTCTCCTTCCGACCGGGTCGACCCGCAGACAACATAGCCGGAACCCGTCGGGCAGAAAACTCAACCCGACCTGGACATTTAATATATCCCGTTCTCATATAACCCATCCACGTGCCCCATGAGGCACACTTCCACTGCTGCCTAACTACCCTGGCTCACACAAAAATTTACTCCTCAACACATAGATCCACCGATTATCACACAAATCTACTCCCCAATACACAGATCTACCGATACGGTGATCCACGATTAACGGGGTTTTAAATAAAAGTTATAATTGCATTTTCTTGAAGGTTCTTCAACTAAGTAGAACCCTAATTTGGTTTCGAATTTTGGGGCTTTTCATTGATTATGGTGCCGTGAATTGTTGTTCTTGAAAGAATCGGTTGGCTGTCCTAATTTTTAGGGTTTGGTAGTTGTTATCTGAATCCTATGGCTTGTAAGTTTCATTCGCAAACTTTTTAATTTTTATGGGTTAATATTTATTTATCTCGAAATTCAGTAATGTAACAAGCAGTCTCAAGCAAACCCTTATTCGAAAGTTTGATTAATGAGCACAATAAAGAAGTTTTACAATGATGATTGTGTTGAATTATAGATGTTGTTGCATTGTTAGGATAAATTAGGGTTGGTGTTTTGTGTTGGATATAGGCTAAAGTTACGTAAATTCTAAGTTTTCGGAATTTTGTACAGTTTCCTGGCCTTCTATTTTTATGACATTAAAAAGCCTATCGGCTAATGGCCGAAGTTAGGCATGTGTCTTATGGGTGAAAGTAACTCGTATTTTGGCGTGGTGACGCTACCTAAAAAGTGTTTGCAGCCATGAAGGGACCACATACCCTTTTGTGGGTGAAACGGGCCCGTATCTTGGCGGGGCAACGTGATCATACAAGCGTTTGCAGCCATGGAGGGCTCGGATACCCTTTTATCAAATATTCCTTCGATCGTGGTAGAATGTGATTCGATCGTGGTTTGTGAGCTTTTCTTGGGCTTGCAGCCTTGGTAGTGAAACTTGATTCCAGATATGAGTCGTATACCATCGTTTGCGATTATGTTGGTTGGTGTCGCTGTAGCGACCCAGGGTTGGTGAGCTTGCTGCCATGGCTAGCTTATTCTAAGAATGGATTGAATTCCCTAAAAAATGGTTAAAGTGTACTTACAAGACGACGATTCCAAAATGTCTAATTTGAGACGCCAGTTAGTGTCTAATTTTAGCCACTTTAAAGTAAACAACATGGCGATGATGACAATTTTCGGCAATTGTGTTTCTTAGGAGCAGCATCGCGACACCCGTGTCTTGGTATGGTAGCCGCAAAGTTGGGTTGCGGTTGCAGCCACGGCGGTTGTTTGATGTTGTTCCCACATTGTGAGATCTGAGCCTAAAATGTGCTACCGACGAATTATAAAAGTGTACAATTCTTATTATACCTTTTAATTAAAAGGCAGGATTGCTCCTTAAATACAATTCTTAATTTTATTAAAAGGCAGGAACACTGCAATTTAATGGTTGCCCGGTTCATGTTCGACCCGCTGGCATTTAATAATGTCGGCCCGACACAGGTGACCCAGATACCCGTATCTTGGCGGGGCAACGCGATAAAAAAGCGTTTGCAGCCATGGCGGGCTAAAAAAATTGTGACTTCTACAACATAAATGTTTACCTTGACAACCGTTCTTGAGTATGAATCAACCGATTTTCGATCTTCTAGCAAACTGTCAGAAAAAAAGTATGGATATGTGTATAGGGGAGTAGATTTGTGTGTTAGCCACGGTAATTAGGCAGTGGTGGAAGTGTAACTCATGGGGCATATGGAAGGGAATGGGTTATATGAGAACGAGATATATTAAATGTCCCATTTCTGGTTGGGTTTTCTGCCCGGCAGGTTCTGGCGGGTTCTAGAGGCGGGTTGGTGTTTTGACCCAGGTTGTTTGCATTAAATGCATGGCGTCGTGGTAGAATGTGATTCGATCGTGGTTTGTGAGCTTTTGTTGGGCTTGCAGCCATGGCAGTGAAACCGTGCTTCCAGATGTGAGCCATAGACCATCGTTTGTGATTATGTTGGTTAGTGCCGCTGTGGCGAGCCAGGGTTGGTAAGCTTGCTGCCATTGCTGGCTTATTCTCAGAATAGAATATATTCTTAAAAAAATTGGTGAAAGTGTACAACTTACAACACACCGGTTACTAGATGTCTAATTTCAGACGCCGGTTTGTAAGTGTCAATTTTTAGCCACTTTAAAGTAAACAAAATGGCGATGATGACAATTTTTGGCAATTGTGTTTCTTAGGAGCAGTGTCGCGACACCCGTGTCTTGGTATGGCAACCGCAGAGCAGTTGCAACCATGCCGGTTGTTTGATATTGTTCCCACATTGTTAGATCTGAACCTAAAATGTGCTACCGACTTATTATAAAACCTTACAATTGTAACGAAGCGCGGGTTGCAATTGAAGACACGTGGGACAAAAAAGTCTGTGTCAGACAGGATACACGTGTTATGTGGGTAACAGGAGACAATCCTTCAGTATCAGTGACCCATTACTTGGCATGGCTACCTCTTTGGTATGCAGCCGTAACTGGACGTTACCCAAGGTTTTTCCCTGAACGGCAGTCCTATTGGATTATAATTTCGTCTTTCAAATGTCGTAAGGGTTTTGCGTTGTCACGTGTGTTGGCATATAGAAGAAAACTTCTTATTCGATACACATGGCAGTGACAAAATCCTTATTATGTAGTCGAATGTTAGAAATATAACAAAGTGGATATAACTTCAAATTGCTTTGTCGTTTCTTATTCGCCCATTAGACATTATGCATTATGCATTATGTAATTACACATTATACATTACTAAATGGAAATGATGAATATGAGCGTTCTATCGCTTGGCTTGGCTACCTATTTGGTATGCAGCCGTGATAGATTTACACGTGGAGCTTTTAACTGAGCCAAACGGTTTCATGCCCCGATGAGTCCAATTTGAAGCCTTCGACGCAATGTTAAAAATGAAAACAGGTGATCTTTATTGCAGTTTGTGGAAAATGGTGACTTCGGATTCTTGGTTGACAATTAGGAAGGGCTCATTTAAGGAGTTACATAATACTACTGATCTTGCAGAAGAAAAGTGAGTATTTATTGTTTCGCAAACTATCGGTTAGAAATTTTTAGTGCGTGTATAGTTTTTAATGATACATAGCATGAGCAAAGTAAGATAGAACTGAATTGCAAGTGCATTGCACTTAGCTTTTGGGTATATAGCATCTGATTGTGTTTACGGCCATATTATTTTGGAGCTTTGCTTTACTATAAAGTTAGCTTACATTGTTGTTTGATTGTCGACCTTATCATAAGCTCTTATCGGGGTCCGGTCGGGGTCAGGTGCTTAAGGTTAAGTAAGCAAATGCTATGAAGCGGATTAATGTCTATAAGCTTAATGTACTTTTTTTTATATCTGTAGGCTGAGGTACATCAGCAGAATTGCTAGCTACCTTTCTAAAGTCGAGAATTTTGGAAAACTTGAAATGAAGGTGAGTTTATGTACTTTATGTTTTTTGTTTGTGTTTGTGGCCAAAAGGTCGGAAACCATGGTTACCCAAAAAAATAAAACATCCGCAAGGTATAAATTTAAAAGGTTTACTGGAAATAATTAATCATTTCTCCATGGCAGCCTCTTAATAATGACATTTGTTAACCTGCTACCCAACCACAGCGTGCTTATTTAGACATCGTTGATACTTCAGGTTATACCAACCCACTGAACCTATCAACTGAACCAAAGTGTGTTGGTTCAGTAGGTTGGTTCAGCTGATAGGTTCAGCGATTTGCAGTAAACCATTTAAATTTATGCCTTTAAAAAAACCATTTAAATTTATACCGTGCGGATGTTTGTCTAAGGCTTTAACCTTATTTTGTGGCATAAGCTTAGTATCCACGTAAAGCTCTCATAAGTAGTTGCAACACGTATGTGTAAAAGAAACAAAGGCATACTGTTTCTTTTTTACCTTTCGTTACATGATTGAAAATTAAGTTTTTAACATTTGGATTTGTTTGGTTTATTAATCTTAGTGAGGGTTTTGAGTTCTTCGGTCCAGGGGACATTCATCTTTTTCCCGTATCCGTGAAAACAAAGTTCGCTCTTGGACTCAAAGAGAACATTGCAGAAGGTGCAGCAACATGTGTGTTCTTCTCAGCACGTTATAGATGATATTCTGTTTCGACATTTGACATTGATTTTGACCCTTAGGCTACTGTGTACAGGTTCAAAGCAACTGAAGGGATTGGCAAGGTTATTGATGAAATATAATGGTTAAGAGGCTATGATGCTGATTACTACTCAAACAGCAGTATGTGTAATTTTGGAATGTATGGAGTCATTGTTTGCATGCTAAAAGTATTTGGAGTTTATTCACTGTATCACTAATTAGAGGCAATATTGTATGAATGGCGTTTCAGATTATAAACGTTTTATACAATCCGCACCGCGGCGAAGCGCGGGCATCAAAACCTAGTATATATGAAAGAACATATTGTTCATATTTATTTATTTGTTTATATATACTTTTTTAGCTTCGAGTGATGAAAGGACATGTTAATTTTGAAATATATATGTGAGAATTTAAAAGTTTGAGAAGGACATTGACGTAATTACAAACTTTTGAGAATGACACTGACGTGATTACGAAAGTGAGAAAGACATTATTATAAATGTATATATATGTAATTGACTTTTATAGTTAGTTACAGTATACCCGTCGACCTAATGTGCGATTAGATAGTAATATTAAATTAACTCTCTCATTTTCTCCTTTTCAATTGAGTTTTGCTCAAATCAAAAAATGTTTACAAAATGTACGCATACAGACGTTTTTTACGTTTCCGTCCGTTTTTTTATGTTTTCGTCTGTTTTTTTACGATTTCGTTTATTTTTTTGCGATTTCGTCTTTTTTTTTGCGATTTCGTCTGCTTTTCTGCGATTTCGTCTGTTTTTTTGCGTTTTCGTCCGTTTTTTTTACGATTTCGTCAGTTTTTTATGATTTCGTCCTTTTTTTACGATTTGGCTATTTTTTACGTTTGCGTCCGTTTTTTTAAGATTTCGTCCGTTTTTTACGTTTTCGTCCGGTTTTTACGATTTCGTCCGTTTTTTACGATTTGGTCTTTTTTTACGATTTCGTCTGTTTTTTTACGTTTTTCGTTCGTTTTTTTACGTTTTCGTCCTTTTTACGATTTCATCTGGTTTTTTGCGATTTCTTCTGTTTTTTACGTTTTCGTCTGTTTTTTACTTTTTCGTCTGTTTTTTACGAATTCCTCCGTTTTTTACGATTTTGTCTTTTTTACGATTTCGTCTTTTTTTATGATTTCGTCCTTTTTTTACGTTTTCGTCTGTTTTTTACGATTTTGTTTGTTTTTTTCCGATTTCGTCTGTTTTTTTCTAGACGAAAACGTAAAATTACAAACAAAAACAAAAAAAACGTAAAAAAATGACGAAAACGTTAAAAACCGGACGAAAACGTAAAAAACGGACGATATCGTAAAAAAACGGGCGAAAACGTAAAAAACGAACGAAATCGTAAAAAACGGACGAAAACGTAAAAAAAATGACGAAATAGTAAAAAACAGACGAAATCGTAAAAAACAAACGAATTCGTAAAAAAGTGACGAAATCGTAAAAAAACTGACGAAACGTAAAAAAAATGGTCGAAAACGTAAAAAAAGGACAAAATCGTAAAAAAGGACGAAATCGTTAAAAAATGACGAAAACATAAAAAACAGACGAAGTCGTAAAAAACCGACGAAATCGTAAAAAAACGGACGAAAATGTAAAAAAAGAACTAAAACATAAAAAAACGGACGAAAACGGAAAATACGGACAAAAACGTAAAAATACAGACAAAAACGTTAAAAAACCATTAAATAAATCAGATTAACCCAGTAGCCCATTTATCCCATTAGTGCCCGTTTTAGTTCGTGCCCGTTTTGGCCCGTACCCGTTTTGCCTGATGCCCGCGCCCGCCCTGCCCGCGCGTTTTGCCGCCTCTATTTTTGTGTTTCGAATATGTCTTTATAATATTACAAAAGTAAATAGAGAATTGAGATAGAAACAAGAATACTTGAACATGTATTCTAGTTTTGTAAAATGGAAAACACAAACACATATTTCTTTAACTAAACGCATTTTCCAAATTTTTAATTATTTTGTGGAGATGGAAACCTCCTCTTTTTTCCTACAAAACAGGAAACAAAAAATGATGGAAAATGTTTTCCAACTAAACGCAACCTATACTTTCTGACTCAGAGGTAAATTTAACCTGAAATTTGACCAATATATATGAGTGTAAATTAAGATGCCATATAGTCAAGTTATAAATCCATAAGTTCCAAAAGGAAAAGCTTATCAGCTTTCTAAAGCTCATCAGCTTATCCTATAAAAACTAATCCAAACCCTCTTATATATCGGCTCGGTTTCATTCCCATAACTTTAATTTGGGGTGTTTGTACTAGCTTACTGAAATTTGAAAAGTTCAATAAAGCTGACTCATTTGAACTTGCACAATTTATATCGCTTTTTAGTTTGTGGCCGTAAAAAGCCACAAATCAGTGTATTAAATACTATATCTTGGTTTCTAATTAGATAACTTATGGGGGTTTGGGCAAGCTTTTTTGGTAACCAGACGATAGGTCAAAACTTAGGAACAGAGCAAAGAAAGAAAACCATAACCAAAGCCACAACACCGCCAACAAGCTAGACATACAAACAATTAACACGTATAGAAAAAGAAACATTTTAGCCTTTTTGAACGAGAAACACAAGGCTGTGGTACACACAATTATGTAATGATTGATGAAGTGGTGGCTTAGTGCGAGTCTCTGGTAGGTTGTTGTTTACGACTTTGTTTTACATTACCTAGCTATTTCCTCAAGTTCAGTTAGTCTGGTCAGACAAGGTACATGGTATAATATTACATACTTTCCATACTCTTAGCTTGCACTTTCTAAGAAATCGTCTAAAGGATCAACATCATTCATATAGTACTCATACATATATGTATATGTCTAACCATAGAATACGACCCAAATCGAAATACATACCTTTGTCTCATACGCTATAGGAATGGTGAGAAGAGATATATTTTACATCCCAGGGGCTATAATTGTATCCCTCTACTCAATAGACTTCCATTTTTATGTTATCTCAGGTTGCTGACTGAAAATCCAGTTGAACATCTTGGTGCAATAGGAGTCGCGAAGGTAAAGATCACTCCAAATACAGTAAAAGAGCATCAGATAACGCTGAAACCCTTGATTTTTCTAAGGTATCAATATACACTCTTTTTTTACATCACCATTGCATTAACGAGGACTTTGGAACTTTGGATGGAAACTGAATTTGTGAGTTATGAATCAGGTTCATACTCATTGTATTAACTGTAATGAGTATGAAACAGAATTTGCGAGTCATGAATCGGGTTCATACTCATTGTATTAACTGTAATGAGTATGGTGAATACATATGTCATCTTATTTAAGAGCTTAGGGTAGTCATAATAAGTATGAATACATATGTTTAAACATTATATGTTCATAATTTTTTATGCATGTCTGCACAAGCATTCATTTTTATATCTTGATGCGGATAGGGTTGCACAAATGTGCTATGTTATGTTGGCTTATATAATATGAATTTAAGGATTTAGGGTGGTCGTGTCATGAGTCGATAAATTAAATTGGTGAAAAGTGTTTAGTGTGAGCATCATAAATAAATTGTTACGGTGTAGCGGTTTGGTTATTACTTTTCAGAAAATGTCGTCACCAACCAAAAGTGGGTTAGTGGGTCGAAAGGGGTAACTTTTGTATGGATTGAAACAGGTTATATTATAAAACCAGATGTGACTTAGTTTATGTTATAAGTTGTGGCATGCGTTTTCTGTTTTCCTTATGTACTCTTGATTCTAATATATATTATTCTCCATTCTATTTCTGCGAACGCGCACAGTTAGTGCTAATTGTTATTGTTATGGCTTTATGCCTGCAGTTATACACACAAATTGAAATGTTGTAATTAATGGTGCCATACTCGCTCTGATTTGTTATTGTTGGTCACGCATACACACATATGCACATCCTTTAAATACTAAAATGTTGTTATTAGCTATTTGTTGTTATTATCGGTTGGCATATGCATTCTAAATTTTGAAATGATGTGGTTATTGGTTTACTTTCACATTCACACGCATACGGCACACATTGAGGTGCTATTAATAGCTTTTTATTTTTTCATTGGCACAAAAATGCTTCTAAATAGTACTAATGTTTGCAGATGTATAAAGGGAAACTAAGCAAGCAGAAGTGAGTAGTAGTAAGCACTTGGCAAGTTTCAATTTAGCTTTTTAGTAGCAAGTTTTATACAATGTTGTTATCGCGCAAACTGAATTTTGAAACACTGTTGTTATAGGTTCATTTATGAATTCGCGTGCACAGATAGCTTTCTTAAGGGGGGGTTAACTTTATGGAACCAAATTGTATGAGACTCCTCACCAAATCGATCCTGGCATATACTGTTGGGATATATACATATATCAAATAATATATGTCCGAAAAATCACGTGGGCCTATGGGGGCACATGCGTTTACACAGAGGATATGCTTATTAATGTAATTAATATTTTTATTAATTATATTAATATGTTTTACGAAATAATTAAATGGTCGAACAAGAAAAGAAGGAGGGATCCAAATGTCGTTTCTAGCAAACAAGAGGAGGTGTTTGAGTATGACTTGGAGAACAAGTCTTGAGGCTATATATACCTTAACTCATTCATTCAGTTACATAGATGTGATGACATATACAACCCTAAAAAGAAAACTACGATTGATATCTGGCACTATTCGCATATTACTTTGTATGAAAAGGCACATCATCATTGTGCATGTATTATTCATGCAGTACATACACACGTATCTAATGCATAATTAGATGGAAAAGTTTTAGTTTTCTTCTTCTTAGCTTTAGACGATCTGTTTTAATATCTTAAGGGTTTCGATCGTTGGTTTAGTAATAAAACAAGAACATCGTGTTATGTTGTTTTATTCGTGAAGAACGGACTAGCATCCTAGCGTATCTCGGTGACGTGTAGTGTGTGCATACCATAGAGGTTATCTACTTTGGTAACTTAAGCGGTTTTCGCGTTGTATTATTTATTATACACACGCGTATATTTAAGACGGTGTTTCATTTATTGCTAAAAGGTACACGCGTTCTTGATCTCTTTGTTAATTACATATTCTATATGTGATTTAACTTTCTGCTGCGTACTCGTGATCTTTAATAGTTAATAGTTGTAAAAACCCAACAGTGGTATCAGAGCCATCGTGTAGAATTTGTAGTTACAAGTAATAAAATTTGACAAAATTAGGGTTCTTGATTAATTTTTTAAGCCCTTTGGGCGGTTTTATGCTTAAAGATTCGATCTTTGTGCATCAAGATTCAAATTTTATTGGTTATAAAATTAATTAGACGAATTCTACATTGTATAAAATTGTATAAGAATAAAATTTGATGTGTTTAATTGTTAATTGATCGGTTTTATGTTTAAATTAATTGTTAATTTAGGATCCATGATAATTACATGCAATTTATCATGGAGGGATATGTGATATAAAATCTTGTTAATTGTTAAATGTTTTATGCAAATATGATGATCAAGAATTAAAACATAGACATTAAATTTATGTGGTTTCGATCAACGACTTTAAAAGCTAGGGAAGACCTTAGCTGTGTCTTAATTGGGCCTAAAAGTTGCTTAAATTTTATGTGCTATGTGGTATATATTTGTATATGGCTTACGCAATCGATTATATCAATGGATGTGGCCGAATTTTTAAGATGAATGAGCCTTATATGAATATGTACATGTTTTAATTATTAGATAATTTGGATCATAATTGATATTTGCATGACTTAATTGTTAAGTGTTGTTTTTGAATAAGTGTTATGTGTATTAGTTTGTGTTTATATTGTTTTATTTTAAGTTTTGACTTGTGAGAAAATAAAAGGGTTTTTCGAAAATAAATATAAACATGACTAATAATTATGAAATCAGATTTATTATGGACTATTTCATAGTTCATAATGTGTTTTTCAGATAAAAGATTTATTTTTTATCAATGACGTAATTTGCAAAAGTACTACTTAGTTGCAAGGATAAGGTTCGGGGAGACTCATCAAGACTTCGGTCTTGTAGATACCATTACCCTATAATACCTGATTACGTTGTAGTTTCTTTACCTTGCATACTATTTAGGAATTCGCAAATGGTCTAGGGTTTGAATGGTTTTTAATCATTCTTTAATCTTTTCCCGCGATAAAATATAAAATCTTTAAGTTTTGAAAACACGTTGAATCGTCAATTTTTAAAAGGTAACACTATTTATACATTAGATGTATAGAAAATAAGTGATACCGTAATAAATAACTTAATTGAGTAAAGTTTTTTATTAAAATCTATGATACGAAGATGTATGCATGCTTCTTCGTACATATTTGTTATCATACCTTTTTTTTAAATAAGTTATTGCCATCCAATTTGTAAGAACACTTGCAGATGCTTTTTACTATGCGTGAGACGTATGTAGATTGTAATCCCAAGGTGATTATACACTTTTTCGTGAGACGTTAGTGTTACATAATCACAGTTCTTGATTGGACGACTTAATCGGTTTAGTGGTGAGACCTTAAACTCGAGGCATAGATGGGATGAAACATGCTTACTAGTATATTATTGTAATAAAGTAAGTCCCATAAGGTTCTAGGAATTGCACTGGTGGCAATTATTGATCGTCAATTACCTTTTGAATACACCATTGCTAGCAGATCAACTGATGTGATGGTGGTATGTCAAGTTGGATCCTAGCCTTTAGAAAATTAATTGTTTACAAAGTTTAAACATGGGTAGTTAATTTTCTCTAAGGAATATTATCGAAAATACTAAAAATTGAATTTTGCGATTCTATTAATAGTATTAATGCAACGATAAACCGTAAACAAGGGTTTGTTTCTTTCTTGAAGAAGTCAAACCGAGACTCCTTTCCTTGTAAGGAACATGGAGACTCATTCCTATCATCTTTCTTGCTCCGAAAAGTTATAATAGGAACATTGAACAGCCTGTTCCCCTTGCTCCTCCAGCCAATTCAGCAGCACAAGTGCTTGCTGAATGGAATGCAGTTTATGATGTTTATAATGAGGTTATTTGTATTATGCTTGGAAGTATGACTTCCGAACTTCATAGACAATTTGAGCACTCCTCACCATATGATATGTTTTAGGAACTTAAATCCATGTTTGAGAAACAAGCTGGAGTTGAGAGGTTTAACCTAATTCAAACTTTTCATGCTTGCAAACAAGAAGAGGGAAAGCCAGTTGGCCCATATGTCATTAAGATGAAAGGTTATGTGGAGCAACTGAAACATCTTGGTTATGTCCTCTCGCAAGATCTTAGTGTTGGTTTAATCTTAAATGGCCTCACTAGTGACTTTGCAGGATTTGTAAGGAACTACAATATGCATAACATGGAAAGATGATTGGTGAACTACATGCTTTGCTTATTGAGTATGAGAAATGTTTACTTAAAAGGCTGCTAAACCACAAGTAATGGCGATTCAAGGTGGTAGAATCCAGAAATCCAATTAGAAATCGCAAAATGCTAAAGGGAAGGGTAAAGGGAAATGCAAGGGAAAGGATAAACCAGTTTATATCCCAAAGCCTAAAAGCCCTATACCTTCTGCAAAAGAGCATCCAGCAAAGGATGATGTCTGCCACCACTGCAAATAGGTGAGGCATTATAAGAGGAATTATCTTGTTTATCTTGCTGAGTTGATGAAGAAAAAGAAGCAAGTTGGCACTACCAGTTCTTCAGGTATCTTCACAATAGAATTATTTTCTTTCCCTAATAAATCCTAGGTGTATGACACTAGTTGTGGTACTCACATTTGTAACACAAAACATGGTCTTAGAGGAGAAAGAAAGATGAAACAAGAAGCTCTCTATTTGTACGTGGGCAATGGTGTTCATGCACAAGTAGAAGCTATTGGAAGTTTTGGCTTAATTTTACCCAATGGCCTAGTGATTTGTTTAGACAATTGTCATTATGCACCTACTATTACTAGAGGTGTTGTTTCAGTTTCTCGTTTGGTTGACAATGGTTTTATCCAATGTTTTACGGATTATGGTATTTCAGTTTCAAAGAATGATGTTCTTTATTTAAATGCTATTCCACATGATGGTATTTATGAAATAGATATGCTTAATCTTGTGCCAAAATGTTAATTCTATTTATAATGTTAACTCGGGAAGACTATAAAGGCACTTTGATCAGATCGAGTGTAACACCCCCAAAATGGTTCGCAGCGGAATATGGATTTGGGAGCGTTACTTCATAGATCAACAACACAAGATATATAAGAACAACTTTTAAAAGTGTCGTTTAAAACCGATACATTGGATTTAGCAAAATGTTTGTTACAAAAGCCCGAAGCTTTACTTGTTCATTGTTAAATTATACAAAGATTCCAGTCATTATTTATGTTCCTCCAAAAATTTTTTGTAATGCAACCAAATCTATGAATGCAAATGACTTCCAAAATAACGACCACCAATGTATCCCTTGTCTTGTACCTCATTGATCTCCTAAGAAAACATGCTTTAAAACGTCAACAATAATGTTAGTAAATTCATAGGTTTGTAAATTGTATGAGTGTGGGACCATAATTGTTTAGAGTGTGTATTGCATGGTATACAATATCCAAAACAGTAAGTATTGCATGGTATACAATATTCAAAACAGTAAGTGTTGCATGGTATACAATATCCAAAACAGTAAGTATTGCATGGTATACAATATTCAAAACAGTAAGTATTGCATGGTATACAATATCCAAAACAGTAAGTATTGCATGGTATGCAATATCCAAAACAGTAAGTATTTCAAAGTTACTTGCGTCCAATTGTAAAACAAAGCATGTTCTCACCCCAAAACTTATAAATCATTGTAAAATGTAAAACGTGGGGCTATGAACTCACCTCGAGTGGATGAGTTTAACAATGTAAATCACAATAGAAAATGCGTCACAAATACGCCCGAATGCAACCTAATCAATTATAGGTCGTATGAGTACTAAGTACTTTGAATAACTACTACCATATATAATTCTATATAGCTACATCACCATCTAATCGTGTTTGTGAAATCATGACTAAATCACATTTGATAAATAAATACCATGTATTTGAACTCGTATAATCGCATAACTAGTTCAATTGCCTTTGTAAAATAATATTTATAAAGTTTAAAACAAGTATAAATATTATTTAAGTGATTCTAAAATGTTTCGCAAAATTTTATAAAAAAAACGAACCAACACTATTCATCCTGGAAATGTGACAAGTTATTAAATAGTGCGTGTTACTTTATCGTTTTTAAGCCCATTTGGGATGCATATTACGTCCATGTTCTGTAATTAAGGAGTTATCAAAAATATTTACATTGTCATTTCTTTTGACCTACTGGTGAACAGTACTTTTACTGTTCATAACAGTTTATAAAATTATTTTTATAGATTTAGTTATCGTAAAACCCGTAAATGTCGTATTTTATTCGTTATAGCTCCGTTTTTAGCGATTCTTTCGAGCACGTCTTTGTTATTAAAAGTTCTATCATATTAATGATGTTTTCAAAATGTTCATGTCTGAGATGAACAGTAATTTTTATAAAAGTATTTATTATCGTAAACTCGCGAAATTCATAACTCCTTCGTTATTAATTGAAAAATTACGATTCTTATTGTTTTGGAATCCTAAAAATATGTGTGATCTGAGAAAAATAACCAACCTTATATATCAGTAGTATTTTGTAACTTGTTTTTATAAAATTTCTTTTATAAAACCGTTTATTAACGTATAACTTGTAAACTACGTATCTTCTTCGTTATTAATCCGTTTTTCGAGTTTCTTACCTTTTTGGAATCCTTATGAGATGTAGTATTTTATAAAAATATAAAATAAATAAGTTATTTTTTGAATTCAAACATCAAGTTTAATTTAGTTTTTGTACTTTTAAGCTTAACCACCTTGTTACAAGTCCATTACAATGCTTATTATTACATGTATCACATATTTAAAGTCCTCTAGTCCATACTTTGTCCAAAGTTTGTCCAAGAATCACAAGATCCATGAGTTTACACACCTATTTGTCAAGCCATTTACAACACTTTTAAATCATAACTTATTAAGTAAACTTTAAAACCCTGATTTGTATATACACTTTTTATACTTAAACCAACATGGTACAACACTTATATATCTATTTTAACATGATATTACCAACAACATAACATATGTAAAAGTGTACAAAACAATGATCACAAGTAAAAATCCCTTTTACATGTTTAAAAGTATCCTAATGGTGATTTTGCTACATAGAACATATATACACATAAAATCATGAAAATGAAAAGATGAGGGCTTTTAGATAACCTTAGAGTGATGTATGATGATGGAAAATATGATCTAAACCCTTGTTTAGATGAAAAATCCAAGCTTACACAACTTGAAAACCCTAGTTTTCCAAGAAAACCCTAATCTTGCAATACTTGCTTAAATACTTGTAAACCTTTAATCAACCCTTGCAAACAACTTAAGACATCTTAGATATGATGTAGGTATGTGTGTAAATGAGGTAGATAAAAGTTTTTGAATTATTTAGGGTAGTTTGGATTTGGCCGTGGGTTTTTAAGGCAAAAGAGGAGGAAAAAAGTTGATTTTTGTTAAGTGTTATAAGAGTGTGAATGTTACTTTACTAGTATGCAAGACTTATAAGTATAAAAGACTAGTCAAATGTGGCATAGTAAGTCCTAGACAAGATGAGTAAATCTAGGGAAGTCTTTGGTCAAGGTAAGGTCTTTACTTGAAAATGTCTTTAGGTTTAATTGAAATGTGTTGTACAATGTCAAGTTGTAAGATTTTTAGATATTTTTCTTGGTATATCTCTTCAAATCCGGCCATAGATAGATAAATATGATGTTATTTTGTAAATTTTGGGTATTGGGTACAATTGTGGGTATTTGTTGAAGCGTAGAAAAGTTTTGGTGGTTCCGGGTATGCCTAAACGTATTTTATCGCGAAACGTAACCAATTTACGTAACCAATAAAAATAAAAATGAACAAAGTTAATAATTATCATCAAAATAATTACCTAACACTTGCTTGATGTAAACATTTAATTGTTTGATGCCCGTTTACATTGAACGATAATTTTTAGCTTACGCGATTTAACTTAACGATTACGATTAAAAGCAAACGCGTACAATACTAAAACTACATAGTGAATTTATTGACGTCGCAAATGACCCTAAAACACGGGGTGTTATAGTCTCCCCCCGTTAAGTGAGCCTTGTCCTCAAGGCTTAAGACGCGGCACTTGACGATGGTGCGGTCTTTGTGAAGAGGTGTGGATATTTCTTCCGGAATTGGTCTTCGCGTTCCCATGTGAACTCAGGACCTCTCCTGGAGTTCCATCGAACCTTGACTAGTGGAATGCGGCTTCGCTTCAACCGTTTAACTTCACGGTCCATAATTTCTACCGGCTCCTCGACAAATTGAAGCTTGTCATCAAAATGTAGTCCATCCAACGGAACGGCTAATGGTTCGTCGGCATGGCACTTTTTCAAGTTGGATACATGAAATGTATTGTGTACCCTGCTCAGCTCTTGCGGAAGCTCAAGCTTGTATGCAATGGATCCAACCTTTTCCAACACCTTGAACGGTCCAACGTACCTAGGGTTTAATTTCCCCCTTTTTCCAAAACGTACGACCCCTTTCCAAGGCGAAACTTTAAGCATAACTTTATCCTTAACTTGAAATTCCATTGGTTTACGCTTTAAATCCGCGTAACTCTTTTGTTGATCGCTTGCAGTTTGCATTCCCTGCTTGATTTGAACGATCTTCTTAGTTGTTTCTTGCACTATTTCTAGACCAGTGAGTTTAACTTCTCCAACCTCGGCCCAACAAACGGGTGAACGACACTTTCAACCGTAAAGTGCTTCAAATGGTGCAGTCTTGATGCTAGTGTGATAGCTATTGTTATATGAGAACTTGACTAACGGCAAATGGTTAACCCAACCCTTTCCAAAGTTGATTGCACAAGCACGCAACATATCCTCGAGAGTTTGAATAGTCCTCTGGCTTTGTCCGTCTGTTTGTGGATGGTACGCAGTACTCATATCCAGACTAGTACCCAAAGCATTCTGAAGTGAGTGTCGTACCCTTGTGACGACTTAGGAAGCTTCGTGACAAAACCCATAGTGATGTTGTCCCACTTCCATTGAGGTATCTCAGGTTGTACC
>BQNB010086994.1:0-20000 GCA_026074375.1 Tanacetum coccineum
TGAGGGAGTTTAGCTACAACATCAACTTTAGCTTTGTCGACCTCAATCCCGGACTTTGAAATCTTATGTCATAGAACAATGCATTCTTTTACCATAAAATGGCATTTCACCCAATTTAGAACTAAATTAGTGTCTTCGCACCGTTTGAGCATTTTGTCTAAATAGGAGAAGCAAGTAGAGAAAGAATCCTTGAAGACCGAGAATTCGTCCATAAAGACCTCCATTGTTTCCTCAATCATGTGGTGGAAAATGGCCATCAAGCACCTTTGGAACGTGCCTGGAGCATTACATAAGCCGAAAGGCATGCGTCGGTAGGAAAACGTCCCATAAGGGCAAGTGAAGGTGGTCTTCTCTTGGTCTTGCGAGTCAATAGGAATCTGAAAGTATCCCGAGAAACCATCTAGAAAATAATAGTATTCGTTTCCCGCGAGTCTTTTGAGTATTTGGTCCATAAACGGTAACGGGAAATGATCTTTACGAGTGGCATCATTTAACTTTTGGTAGTCAATGCATACACGCCATCCCATAACTAATCGAGTAGGCATAAACTCATTATCATCATTTTCAATTACGGTAATACCGCCTTTCTTAGGCACACAATGAACGGGGCTCACCCACGGGCTATCGGAGATAGGATAAATCAATCCGGCATCAAGGAGTTTGATAACTTCCTTTTTGATAACCTTATGAATTTTTAGGTTCACCCGTCTTTGATGTTGAATTGCCGGTTTAGATTCATTCTCCATTAATATTTTGTGAGTACAAAATTAAGGGTCAATACCCTTAATATCAGAGATTTTCCAAGCGATGGCACGCTTGTGTGACTTTAAAACCATAAGAAGTCGGACCTTCTCATCTTCTTTTAAGTTTTTAGCAAGTATGACGGGTAGTTTATCGGTACCATCCAAAATTGCATACTGATGAGTGTAAAATACACATATCCATTTATACTTAAAATAACCCAATTAAACCCAAAACAGACCAAAAATAGCAAAAATATGCTTGAATTTATGTTTTGTGTGTGCAGGTATGGATAAGTCAAAAATCACAAGAAAACAGTCAAAAGCAAGCAAACACGGACACGAGAATCAGAAGAGTTCAAAAAGAAGCCAAAGATACAAAGCCGAAGCCAAATCCCTAGCCATTTCTTCTTTTATGAAGCCTCAAGGGCCAATCTTGCAAATCCCGAAAGTTATTTATAACTAGAAAGAGAGAAAAGAAATAGAGGGACTGAAAGTGTAAAAATGCCAAACTCCAACAGTTTTAACTGTCGAAATAAGGGCGCCAAAGGTGTTACTATTCACCCGACACAACATCATTGTAAGAGTATCTCGAAGTTTGACCAACTTTAAAGGTTATGGCTTCATCAATCAAACTCGGACAGATTAATTCATCAAACTCATAGAAACATCAATCAAATCAACATGCCGTCCTCAAAAAAAAGGGTCTCACCCGAGAATTAAGGGAACCCGAGGAAAGCGAGCAACATTAATCAACGACATTGGGGGGGGGACTATACGAAAGTCTGGCCAAAAAATATACGACTGACCTAACTTTTAACAAGGGAGTACGGTGACGTTCGTGGGCAATACCGGTGACTAGTAGTCGATCGGTTGCAAGTTCAAAGAATCATTTGAGAGTAGAAGAGTAAGTTCTCTAGGTGGAGTTGTAGATCTTCATCCGAGTAATGGAAAGTAGGGCTCAAGTTGATGCTGTGCACTAAGATCAGCCAAGGCAAGCGGCATTCAACTAACTCCAGGAAAATCACGAAGGAATAAGAAACATGCCGGTGGGTGCCTTCTGTTTTTCGGCAACACAGACCTTTTTAGGATGCGAGTCTCACTGCCTAGACCAAAACGATTATCACTTTCTCTTACACCGCTGTTCTTAAAGCTAAGTCGATTCTCTCTATCTAGGTGAATGCATCGTGCTCTCTGACGAAGAGGCAGGCATATCAACTGTCTATTCCTTAGTGTGAATTTCTAAATCTCGTCAGTTGAGAATGATATTGCGACATCAGCGCTCGCGACTGAATAGTACGCAGTGCGAAGCATCGAACGTGGTCATCGATAATCTTTCAAACATATGGCGAACGAGTCTAAGATAGAGTCAATGGCGATTTCATGAGGCACGAACTGGACCTCACTTGATTACGTTCAGCTTAGGGAGGCTCTCGTGACTGGTCTGCTTTCATTTTAAAATAAATCCAAATTTAAAATCTATTATTCAACACACCGCATCAAAAACTTCACACTCGATTTTCAATCACGCCTCGTTCGGATAACGACTCGGAAGGTTTGAATTTTACTTTGGGTAAAAGTATCATCTTAAAAACCTTAGGAATACTTTCCATACTCCTCTTATTATTTGACACTTTAGTCAATATATATATATATGTATTAAGTAAATTAATAATATATACGTGTATAATTTAATTCGTATCAAATTACTGTCGCCGCTGCTCCTGGATCATCCCAGCAACGGGTGACCCGGTTCGATCCCCCGCAGCGACGCCAAAAATTTGATACGAATTATTATAACACTGGCACATTCAATAACATGACACATCATTAAAATGTTGCAAATGAAAACACTTTATGTAAGTAACGACCTAATCAATAATTGTTTCAGTACACGTACCAATCTAAATTAGGCAAAGTTCGTTGGTATTCTACGGCTTTATCCCTATAATATATAACTAAAGTATCAAATAATAAGAGGAGTAAGGAAAGTATTCCGTAAGGTTTTTAAGAAGATTACTTTTAACCAAAGTAAAATTCAAAACCTTCCCGAGTCGTATCCCGACGAGGCGTATTGAAAACCGAGGTTAAGTTCGTGATCGCGTGTTCGAATAATCGAATTTTGATTTGGATTATATTTCTACAAATGAAATGCAAGAACAAGTAAAGGCAAGCTAAAACTAAAAACAATTAAGATTGAAACAACAAAAACTTTAAGCGGAATCTAACCCGAGACTTTATAAACCTAAATTATAAAATATAACCCTAAAAATGCAAATTTAATTTTTTAAAGGTCCTAAATGATTAAAATATTTTAGAATAAAGAATTAGTATTTTTCCGACTTTTATTTATTTATTAGAATTAAAAACTAATTTAACCTAAAAATATTATTAAAAATATTAAACTAAATTGGAAAATTCTGAAAAAATTACTAAAAATACTTAAGGTAATTATAATCCTAGGAAAAATAAAATAAGCCACACTGCTTATTTTAATAAGCTATAAATGAGCCCTAAAGGTCTGAAAGCTTAAAATGGAAAACACCCTTAAATACCAAGTGGCCTAAGGGTCTAACAGAAAAGACCCAAGGGCGCAGATGGTAGAGTGTGGTGTGTTAAAATGTTGGGATGTTAAGGTTGAGGTCTCGGGTTTAAACCTTGAGACTTTCCTATACTCCTAGCATTTTTATTTTGCAAATTTTTTTATGAAAAAGCTAAACCAGGCTAAAATAAGCAAATTTAATAAATGAACTTTTTGCAAAACTTTGAAATAAGCTAGAAAAAGCTAAATGAAAATGACAGTTAGCTGCAAGTACTTAAATACAATTTAGCTAATTGATTGAGTTTAGGTCAAGATAAGCAAAATAAAAACTAAATAAGCTAAAACAGGCTAACCTAAACCTAAATAAGCACATTTGGCCTCAAAATAATCTAAAGAATTAAGCTAAAAGAAACTCAATTGGCTAAAAGCTAACATCTTTTTAAGCCAAAACCAAGTTTTAAGCCACAGCTCAACTAAGCTAGTCAAAAGCTCATACTCTATCAAAAGCCTAAAACTAAATTGTAATAAGCACCTAAAGGACAGATTTAAGCACGATCATAAAGCAAAATCAGGCTAAAAGCAAATAAGCAAAAGCATGTTTTTGGTTTTTATGTTCTTTTAAGGCTAATTGGCATCTAGTCAGCCCTAGCTTTATTTAAGCTATATAAGATGTTTTTTAAGCCTTTGAAAAAGCCCACAACAGATTTAGCGTATAGCCAATAAGCTTGTTGCCATAATCTCCAGGCCTAATAACCAACGATTACCAACTTAAATCTAGGAACAAAAGTTGCTGTTGAAACTTTTAAAACCTAAGAAACACAAAGACAATTTTTGGACAGATTGTAATAAAACTTTAAAGACACAAACCATTCCATATTAACATCAAAATAAAGCTTCAAAAGATACTTAGAAAAGCAATTTCAAGCCAAATCCAAAGCATATAAGCTGATTTAAAAGTCCAATGAGCACAAATTAAACCATTACTTCCAAAAACTTTGAAAAAGAGTTTTAAACCTTAAAATCTTTTGAAATCTGTTATTAAGACTTAATTTAAGCTAAACAAAATTGGCTTAAGAGTCAAAAGACTGACTAGCAGCACTAACATCAGTTAGTGCTGTTATGCCAAACACCCCTTTAAATTTATAAAATGCATTTTTAGCTTAAAACAGATCTTGAACACTCATTAAACTATAAAACAGATTGATAATAAGTAATATTAAGAACATTTAAGCAATTATCTCAGGAAAGTAAGCACTTAATCAATAAGCATAAGTAATAAGTAGATTTAAAGAACAAATAAGACAGTTTAAATGAAATCAAATCCAAATGACATAAAAGTCATAACACAAACATGAAAAGCATTTATAAGGACAGAATAAGAAAACATAAGCAATAATAAGACAGAATTAAGCAGTAGATAAGAAAATGCAGAAAATAAGCTTTAAAAGGGATTTTTAAACTTACAAAAGCCTTTGCTCAAAACAAGGCTAACACATGCTCAAAAAAGCTTATCAACAAGCTCTAGCAAAAGCTAGTACAAACCTATAAGCCCTTCCATGTTAGGCTTATCTTCCATAAAAGCTTAAGACAGATTTTTAGAGTATATGCAACAGAAAACTCAGTTAAGCTATTGAGAAGCTTAACTGAGTATTAGTGAGTTACAAGAGCTTGTAAAAATGACTTGGAAACAGTTTTAACATAAAGAGCATAAGAGTAAAAACAGGTTTGCATAACACATTAAAAACTGAAATTTCATTAAACCTTAAAAGATTACAATGCTTGAAATTTGAAATCCAATAAGTAAAAAAACAATAAGCTGTAAATAAAATTTAAAAACAAGACTACACTACTCCTACTCTACATTGAAGAAATAAAGCCTATTTATATAAAACAAGGTGCAGGGTGTGTTTCTTTTGTGAGAGGCTTCCACACCATAAATCTGAGCCATCTATTTTGCTTTGGCTCCAAGTAGTATAATCTGAGCCCTTAATCTTGAGAACTTGCCCCAACAACCAATGAGAAATTAGGGGATTACCAAGGTGGAATTGGCACCTTTGGAGTGGGGTTGAGTTGTGAGAGTGATGGGTGAACAGTAGGGTAGTGGATTTTTTGTCGCGTGGTGCAGGCAAAAAGACATAGATACTGAATATGTTGGCGGGATTCTGTATAGATTGAGTTAACGTTGTAGGAGTAAAAGGTAAGCAAGGATAGGGAATAGGGACAATGGTGAAAAGTTTAGGGACTAAATTGTTTAGTGGTGTAGATAGAGGTTAATGGTATTGGGGATAGAGTTCCCAAGGACTAACAACCGTAAACCCTTAAGGACAAATGGTGTAATTGATTAGTTAAGTGTTGGCTAATGGTGCATTTGATCTTGCCGGTTTAAAATAATTGGACTTTGGGCTTTATTAAAACAAAGGCTTATAGATAAAGCTTTATGCTTTTATTTCATAAATAAGCTTAATGGGCTGACTCGGCCCATTAACTTGGGTACGGGTTGGCCCAATAAGATGCTTATGTCTTCGGCTTTGGTTTTTTTGCGCTCTTTCTAATTCCGTGCTCGGTTTTGTCCGTTTTGGCTTCGTTTTTGTCCTTTAGTGAATATCCGATACCTGCATAGTACACAAAGCAAAACAAACACATTTTTGGCAATTTAGTATCCGTTTTTGGTCATTATTGGTCATTTAAGC
Organism: Tanacetum coccineum; assembly: GCA_026074375.1. Taxonomy (NCBI): domain Eukaryota; kingdom Viridiplantae; phylum Streptophyta; class Magnoliopsida; order Asterales; family Asteraceae; genus Tanacetum; species Tanacetum coccineum. The sequence goes on from BQNB010086994.1 coordinate 5,973, forward strand.
TCGTTTAATTAGGTCAAAGGTATGTGTGATTAAGCTATACCACTGAAGAATGTGATATAAGACGTGTGTGCTTGCTAATTAATTTGCAAATTTAAAACTCGATTCTAAAGAAAACAAAAAGAATACGGAAGCATTTAAAGAAAGCAAGACACATCAATCTCTTCAAGAATTACAAAATGGCAAGTCTGCATTGAAGACAAAACTAGTCTTGAAATTCTAATAAACTCGAGAATACATGCATAATTGCACTTCATACAAAGAGAGTAAGCTGAGAAGTACAAAGACTTCCAAGACATACAATTGAACATTGACAACTTGAACGTAAATTAAAAGACTCTCTAAGAACTATTAAAGAACATGACATAAAAGAAGGCTTGAACAATAAAAGCATATAAAAATTCTGTAGTCAAAGAGAAACAATGATGAGTTTCGTCAACAAAGTCTTTAACAAAATCAATTTATGAAAGTCTTGTAAAAGAGAAAAACAAGGGTAATAAATGGATTTAAAACTAAGAAGACAACGATCTTGACAAATGATGCGATGGAAAAACCACAATTAATTTTATGAATAAATGTTTATAAGCGAAATCAGTCAATTCAAACATTCATATGCTAGCCCCCAATGGTTCAACATATAATGAAAGACCAACTTTTGTAAATCCTATGTATCTCAAGAGAGCTCAATCTAAAAAGCCATGTTTGTATGAGATCCCATATGACGCATCTGATCTTGTAAACAGATTTTCCCCTGATAGGGAAGAGACCTTGACTCTTGAACAAGAGAGTAGATCAAACTGAATAAAAACTTAGTGAAACCATACGACTACACAAAACAAAACAGTCTTTATGAAAATTTTAAACCACCATCACAGGAATATCTTGATCAGTTGGCACACGCAAATGAAGTTCGAAAGAAAATGTGGAGAAAATCTTTTGTAAAGAATAAACCTCATCATTGTTAAAAACCATCGTTTTCTAACCCACTCAAAAATCAATAAGCAAGATATGACTATCTTATAATGTAATGACAAATACCATAACTCATTTAAATCACTGTTGATTACTTAGGAAAGACATACGCATGATGCAATTCTAGGCACCAACTACTAAAGATATGACCCGTCACCTTTGAAAACTTGTTGATGCCTCTTGCCCTAAGAGACACAAATGATAGTGTCAAAAATTTGTAAGTGAACTTAAACAAGAGATATTTGTAGATTTACAATACTTTCAATCACTTGAAAAAGAGATTGACGAACTTGAATCTGACAAAGCTGATTTTTCAAGTATATATGATCTACTTCTCTAAGAGTATGTCTTAAAGGATGTTACGTGTTCCTATTTTCATTCTTTATCTGATTTAGATGCATATAATAAATTGCAATGCCTATATGTTCATAAAGTCAAAGAATGTATTAAGCATATAGAATCTTGATTGATGACTAGTATGTGTAAAATAAGGTGTAATTAGTGTGTGTGTTTAGAGAGAGAAATACCTAACTTGCCTTTTGATTAAATGAAATTGTTACACTTAACCTTGGCATAAATACTATTTATACCCCTTGGTTAACTATCCTCTTAATAAAACATCCTAATCCTTAACACGTCTATCCCTGTACTAATTAAAGTACTTACAAGTAAGGCATTTCTCTATTTCTAACGATCCTCCCCCTAAATGATCTACATGTAACTATCCTTAAATGTGTTTTTGATGACGACATCCATCTTTATGCATGAACACTTAATTCTGAAGTATCTGCCATTTTCTTTTTCTTGAAGCTTGGAAAATGCTAAGAAGTCTTTTATGAAAGTTTAGGACTACCTTGTAGCAAATCTCTCTCGATAATAATATTCTTCCTTATATAAAATGATGATAGATTCTCTTTATCTCTGAAGGTATCAACTCCACTCTCGAACTTAAATTACTATTCTCAAAAGCTAACTTGATCTACTTTTGAGCAAACTTTAATTCTTTAAAAAATATTGTATAAAATCCTTATGTCTTCGAAACTTGATCATTGATGTAAATTTCAATCACATATGTTGCTGACGAAATGATCTTAAAACCGATGAAAATTGATTGAGAATTTCTTTGTAAAAACTTGAACACTTGACTTTTCACATGAATCTTCATACTCTTTAAGCTCCCCCTCAATCACATATCTATCTCTTGAATATTAAAGTAGTAAACTTTAATTGTCTGAAGACAATGTCAATATTCTTGAGAAGTAATTCCATGCAAATGTCGAATCGGCTATCTTGATCGATCTTTGAAGTTAATGAAACACTACAGCTTACTCAAAACACTTGATGAAGTTACCTCAATCTTGGCTACGAAAATCTTATCTTCTTAATTCACACACTTTACTCATAACGATTTCTTTGTTACCATATCCTTTGCTAGTATCTTGATCTGTTATCACACAATGATTTCTTTAAACTCCAATTTCATTTTGCCCATTATCTTGATTTGTCCCATATTTTCTTGCTTATATCTTCTCCTCTTTCATATTTGGCCAATACTAAGCTTATATTTTCTCCCCCTCATGATGATTATGATTCATCGTGAGCATTATGATCATATAAGCTTCCAAATTAAGCTCCGGGTGAAGAATATCCTTTGAAGTCCATGAAATTAAAATCAAAATCATATCTTTTCTCTATAAGAATAAAACATTTTCCCCTTTATAAACTAACATACTCCCCCAAAATAACCCATAAGCTCCCTCAAACCATCAAACTTGGTTGCTATCATTTTCGTGAAGGTTGAAAGGAAACTTTTGTTATTATAAGATTCGTTGAAGATGTCATGCTTGTGAAAGGTAAAGATGTTGTTCTTGAATGTTGTAGAAGATAAGTGGAGAATTATCAGAGTAAGAACCATCTTCCACATTAACCATGAAGTTCATACATCACAAGATCATGCTTTGAAAATTCCCCATGAATGTTATTTTTGAAAAATATCAATGATTGAGAATCAACATGAATAACGTAAAAGAAACTAAAGGACGAAACATTGTCCAAATATATAGCACATCATAATTCTCGATATAAGAAAGGAAGCTAAATAGTCAACCTTCCGTAAGCACACACTCTCTCATGCCTAATCATCCCTCTAGAGTACCTTTTTACCGTAAAAGAAAGACACGAAAATAGCGGCTGAGCATAACGCTCAGTGAACGGATATAATAACAATGTAATTAATAAGTATGAATCCTGGATAGTAAATACAAAGCAGCGGAAAGATCAAAAGTGTCATGAGGAAACCTGTAGAATGCTCATTAAGAAGGATGAAATAAACCGTAAAGCATGGTATACGAAGTAAAGATTCATGAAATACATGGATAGTATAAACATAATAATAAGGAACAGCCCACGAGCTCATATAATCATACATCATAATAATTATGTCGTGAATACATGCATATAATAAGGGGCTGCCTTCAACATGTAATGAGGGGTGACCTCTTTAAATAATAGGGTGAGTCAAAGGATCAGCTCCAATGTGATGGATGTAGAACAAAGACACCAACCATATCACCTATGAACGTGTAAACATGTAAACTAGATTCACCCATACGCCCCTAGAATAATAAAAGGCCAAACATGAAATATAATCTTGTAACATGAAAATAGGGACGCCGCGTGAAAATCGCTCTCACAACGCGAAAGAGTCGTGACACAGAGCCATCATGTTCACGGTCATGGTACATACAACCAAACTCCATGACTCGGTGGTAAGTCATGTAAAACATGGTCATGCGAATATATAGCTCGCCAATAGAATAAGACTTGAAATCAAACAAGTAAAGAATCACGTGCAAAATACATAAACTGGGGGAAGCATAGCAGTTCTGGGGATGAATCATGCAAAGAAAGAATGTTCCTTACTGAAAAAGGACGAAATTTTAATCCTAACTTAATGTCCAGCAGAAAACGGAAAAGAGATGGAAAAGAAGAAGGAAGCTACTCCTCTAATTCGATCATACATGTTAAATAGGACAAATATAAGGTTACGATGTTCATGATTAAGGTTACTTTCCATTTTTTTTAACTTTCCTAATTTATACTTTCTATTTTTAGTAACTTGCTATAATTAGCATGATTCTTATTAGATAACGTTCCATGATTTAAGTAAGTTTTTTTTTGTAACTTTCTATTTTTAGTAACTTTCTATTTTTAGTAACTTTCTATAATTAGCATGATTCCTTGATTAGTACGTTCCATGATTAACATATTCCATGATTAGTATGTTTCATGATTAGTATTCTTGTTATATTGGGTACTTTCCAAAAATAGCAGCTTCTAATTATAGTAAGTTTCCAAAAATAGACTTTCCTTAATTAACTTTCCATAAATGATAACTTTCCTGATTTAATAAGTTTCCATAATTAAACTTTCCAAAAATAGACTTTCTAAAAATAGACTTTCCAAAAATAGCAGGTTTCTATATATAGTAAGTTTCCATAAATAGCATGTTTCTATAAATAGCAGGTTTCTATAAATAGTAAGGTTTACATAAATAATATCAAAATGACATTTTCTACCCCCCAACTTATTTTTCTCAGATCATAACAAATATAATAACATGCTTAAATCAGACCCCAAAGTTTCAGAAATTACAAAACAAGTCCTTATACTTTTAAATAGCAATTCGGCTAACAAAATAATTCACAAAACCCTAATCAAATTTTCCCCAATCACAAACACAATTATTTCCCAATCATTGGCATTAATTACACCTGGACAAAATAACAAAACCCTAACCCTAATTCATTTTAACCATTTTCTGTCATTTTTCCCTTATTTTCGAATTCGGTAAACACAAATAAATCTTCAATAATTATTCGAATCATTTATAAATTATTCCAACAATTTTTCTGAGTTATATGAGATATGAACAACCTTATAAAAATATAAAATAAATTTTACAATTATTTTATGTGCCGATTTCATTTTCATTTCTAAATTAGGGTTTTGAATATGTTTCAATTTATAAAATCAAAATAAAGTGCATGAACATTTTTCTTATGCATAGATCGAATTTATATGATGAAAAGTGAGTTGTAAAAATACCTTGGATGATCCTTAGTGATTTTATGATTTTATGAACCCGGTTGTGATTTTCGAACCCAAAACAATACAAAAAATCGAATCCATCACTCCCCAAGCTTCCCACTATTTTTCCCACACTCCTTAGCCTTCAAATGATCTTAGTAAAATCGCACAAGTCCTGAAAAATTCTTTGGTGCCGCCACTTGATTTTTTTAGGTTTTTGGTTTTTGTTTTTAATGATTTAGCAAATGAAAATGTAAAAAGATATACATAAACAAGTTTGGCCGAGTCCTATGGGCTTTCAAATAGTATTAAATCAGATTTTATTATTTGCATAATTATTATGTATTTATCTTTAATTATTTTATATTAATAATAATGTATAATTAGATTATTATACATAATTTGGCATATATACATATATATAATTTTAATTATTTTCCTTGTATAACATAAAGTATTTTTGATCCTACAAAAATTTCATAATTGCCATATATTGTATTTTCATAATTTCTAACATTTAAATGAATTTTATTTAAGCTTTTATGGAATTTTCTTGCATTAGGGGCATTTTGGTCATTTTACTCTTATTGAGATTTTTAGGTTTTACACGACCTCTTCTCGTGCCACGATCCCTTATGGGTTTTCGCTCTAGTTGAGCGGCAAGAGGATTCATGACACGATCGTACAAGACATATGACTCGTTGTACAACTCGGGATATTCATTCATGATGAATTTAAACAAACGGGTTAATAGCATACCATATGATAGAATTAACCTAGCTTGCTTAGTGACCCACTCCATTCGTTTCGCCAAGTAATAGGCAAGATTGAATCTTTCGGAGTGTACAACACAATAAAGCATAAAACAAAGATAAGCAGGAACATGATCCCGATTACCCCCAGATAGAAGACGTTTTCCCTGATGATTTCCTCTAAAGGATTCAAAGTTGACACGATTTCACGAGTGAGAATTTGATATTCAAGAACATCAATCTCTTCCTCATGACGGATGCGACAGACTTGACCTTCTCGATCAATTCGAATAGACGAAATGATGTCCTCAATGGAAGGAGGGTTGGTTTGATATGGACCATCTGAAGGGATACCATATGCCAGCTCATCAAGTCTCCATCTATCGGTAAAGACACACGCGCCTTCACAAGGAATGTCAAGAATTTGAGCAAAATTTTCAAGAGAGTAGGAGAAGAGTTGATTTTGAATCACAAATTCGACAAACATTTGATCTTCGTCGAAATAATTGATTTGATATTGACTATAGAACTCGAGTATGAAGCGAGGACAAATTTGTCCATTGATTTCAAGGAGACATTTTCGAACTCAACAAAATGAAACAAAGACCGAACATAGTTTAGGTCCGCAAAATTGTCAAAAACCACCCGACCCTCATGGATATAGCGTTCTTCAAGGTTCATTAGTTTTTCTCTTATTGGAGTACGGAATTCATGTGAGATTTTAGGGATATAATGTCTTGTATTTTTGTAGTCTTCAGATGATTTTTGAGGCATTGTTACCTAAAATGACACAAATAAAATCATATTTTAATTGCCTATGCTTGTATTGAAGTTTTAAGCTTGTGTCTAGTGTGTGCCTATATGCAACAAATGTGGAGTAACGATTAACTCGACCTAAAAATAACATCCTAAGAGTTAATCCAAACGCTCCTTAATTTGATTTTGCTCATCCAAACAAGTCGAAAAATACATATGAATTATGTATCTCGAAATTTGTTCATGAGATCATTATGCATGTGTTTGAAAACGTTTTTAGGTTGGATTAACAATGCATAACAACAATTTTATTATGTTCCTAACGTGAGTGATTTGAAGATAAAATTGGGGTTTTGGTTCAAAATCAATTTTTCTACAAGCTTACTAATATATGAAAATCCTATATCTATGGGAAGCATATTAGTTATACATTGTATCCTAGTAGTCCTAATTGTTCAAAAGAAAAATTGAAAATCCCCAATTTCAATTTTTGGTGTTCATCATGAACCCTAGACTCAAATTAAAAGAAAATAGATGAAATGACTTACAATTGATGATCTTTAAGATGTTAGGATTGATTATTAGTGTTGATTTGATCTTCAATTAATGTTTTAATGGTTGAATTTGAGTTTTGGTAGGTTTTGGGTTGTGTTCGTCGAGTGCAGCAGATAAGGGGATGTTTGTTTTTGTGTTTTAAAATTTTTTGTTTAAGTGTTCCATATTATGATCTGCTGATGGCGGTCCCATATCCCCTGGCGGTCCTAAATATATTGGGGGGCCGTCTATATGGTGGCCGCCCTCAGTAAAGGGTATTTGGACTTGGTTTTCGACGAAAATTATTCAAGGAGGATTGACATTTTAATTTGCATTTCGCGAATTAACGATGCTTAAAGTACTTCGGATGAAGTAATTAAGTTGTCACGACACAGAGTGGAACATGGACTAGAATTGAGACAGAAGAAGGAGGAGCGAACCAATATGATTTATGGAATGTGTTCCATCATTCCTAAACCAAGACGTAGATAGTTAAAGGATTCACGTTTAAAGGGTTTAGTAAGAATGTCAGCAATATTGTCGACGGACGGTACTTTTTCGATTGAGATATGTCCTTTTTGGACATTATCACGAAGAAAGTGGTGACGAATTTTGATGTGTTTGGTACGAGAATATTGCACCGGGTTTTTACTAAGGTCAATCGCGCTTTTGTTGTCGCACATGATGGGAACGTCGTCGAGTCGTACATCGTAGTCGATGAGAGCTTGTTTCATCCATAGTGCTTGTTGACATGCCTTTCCGGCGCTTACGTATTCGGCTTCGGTAGTAGATATAACAAGAGCGGTTTGTTTCTTCAAAAACCAAGATGTCAAACAACATCCTACGAACGTACAAATACCGCTAGTGCTTTTTCGGTCCACATAATCTCTCGCATGATCAGAGTCGGCATATACTATGGTTTCTATGCCAGTCCCCTTAGGATACCATAATCCTAAGTGCGTAGTGCCTTTAATATATCGGAAGATACGCTTAACCGCTTCAAGGTGAGAGGTTTTAGGAGCCTCTTGGAAGCGGGCACAAAGGCAGACACTAAACATGATATCGGGCCTACTTGCCGTTAGGTATAATAAACTACCTATCATGCCTCGATACTTGGTACTATCTACCGACTCACACTCTTCATCTTTTGTGAGTTTAGTATCGGAGGACATGGGGGTTTTCATTGGTTTAGAATCTTCTAGACCAAATTTCTTAAGCATTTCTTTAATATACTTAGATTGATTAAAGAATATACCATCTTCCATTTGTTTAATTTGTAATCCAAGGAAGAAGTTAAGTTCACCCATCATGCTCATCTCGAACTCGTCATGCATGATTTTGGCAAATTCATCACACATGTCTTGACAAGTCGAACCGAATATGATGTCATCGACATATATTTGAACAATGATAAGATTTGAACTTTTCTTCTTAGTAAAAAGAGTGTTATCTACCATTCCTATTTTATATTCATGTTTAATAAGGAAAGCTTTTAATCTATCATACCAAGCTTTGGGTGCTTGTTTAAGACCATATAAAGCTTTCTTTAATTTATAAACATGATCCGGTTTTTCAAAATCAATGAATCCCGGAGGTTGTGCCACGTATACCTCCTCATTGATAAAACCGTTCAGGAATGCACTTTTTATATCCATTTGGAATAGTTTAAAACTTAAGGCACAAGCATAAGCTAATAATATTCTAATGGACTCAAGTCTAGCAACCAAGGCATAAGTTTCATCATAATCGATGCCCTCTTGTTGGTTGTAGACTTGAGCAACTAACCTAGCCTTATTTCGAGAAACAACATCGTTCTCGTCTAACTTATTTCTAAATACCCCTACTAGATTCCTGTGATTGTCATATTCCTAGGTTGTGGAATTAACGCGCCCAAACGTCGTTAGCAACGAATTGATTTAATCCTTCTGCATGTCAACTATCCAACTTTCATCGTCCTAAACCTTCTTTTACATTCTTATGGTCAATAGTGAATATAAAACAAAAGAAGTTACATTGGTTTTGTGCTGATGACCTAAGGGTCTTCGGTTAAGTTTCCTATGACATATTCTAATGGATGGTTCCTAGATGTCCTTAATGTTACTATTTCATCATCTCTAAAGTTTCATCCACAATGACCGTTTTTCTAGTTTATTCTCTCGGTGCCTTAATTGCTTCTTCTTTATCTAAGTCTCATCCACCAATGGTGATGTCTAATAGGGTGAGAACTCATCGAATGTCACGTTAAGTGATTCTTCCTACTTTCCTAGAAGGTTTGTTTTAGGATGAATGCCAAGCTTTACTGATTTTGAGACCACCTAAAAAGACACCTTCGTATAACATTAGTTCAAACTTGTTAAGGTATTCTTTGGTTTCAAAATGAAGCACTTGCTTCCAAACACATCTAAAATAATCTAATGTAGGTTTTCTAAAACCACCTGTTATTTCCATACGATGGATGATGGTGTAAAAAGATAGCGTTTTTAGCTTAAAAAGTCGTAAGGTGTTTTTCCATGATGGCTCTAATGAGAATTCGGTTGAGAATGTATGTTGAAGTATCTACGGCGTTACACCAAAAATTTTGTGGCAACGATTGCCCATTTCAACATAGTCCTACTCATGTTCTTGAAGTACCTATTTTTCTATCGACACGCTATTTTGATTGAGGATTTGCGTGGACCAAAAAGTTTATTAATGTTATACCCTTGGCATTACAAAACTCTAACAAATTTGCACCTCATTATCAAATTCGCTACCTTGGTCAGTTCTTATTGACACTATTGAACAACTTAATTGGTTTTGAATTTGCCTACAAAATATTTTTAATTGATCTAAAGCTTCGGTTTTGTCCTTAAAGAATCTAGTCCAAGTATACCTAGTAGAAATCATAAACTAATGACTGAGGGTGTTAACGGTTTTCCATCCGTACTCCGTACGACGGATAAAAATATCCAAAGAGAAACATATAGGAAGTTTCTAAGCATCAATTCGTTGAGACTAATTCTTCTAGCTTTGTGACTAACGGGAGCTTGTTTACTTCCCCATTTTGGCAAGCATCACCAAATGTTGATCAAACTTAAGCTTAGTAGTTTCTTAACATATTTCCTTATTAGCCAACGATTGAATGAACGCATGTTTGTATTGACCTAACTTCCTATGCCACAATGTTAATTCTCATCAAATCGTATCAGACAAATTTGATTTGAAGTCGTTACCTTCGGCCCCTTTATTTCCCCTAATTACATCACATATAAGCCTTTTCTTGCCTAATACCTCCTAACCTATGACTTACCGTCCTTAGTGAATTTCATGGCATCATGTTCAGAGAAAGTACTCTAACACTTATTGTCACATATTTGTCCTATACTTAGCAAGTTAAATCTTAAGTTATCAACATGTTCTACAACATTATACATAATATTATAATATAAAATAAATGAAATTAATATTATTTAAAATTAAATCTTTTGAGAGTATTAGAGATAGTAACTTTGCCAATGATGTTACCTCAAGATTACTACCAAAAAATGACATACCTCAATTGTATGCCGTGTAAGTCGAGAAGAGCTTTCGGTTTTGCCCGACATATGTTTAAAAAGCATCCCTGCTATCCTTGCCCATTCCGTCGGGTTCCAAGTCGACTCCAAGGCATAACTATTATAAGTACAATGACACAAATATGTTGGTCCCCAAATCTCATGGTCTAAAATTGTTTAGGACCAAACATCCCTAGCATTTGAGCAATTGGTTTGGGATCTGAGAATTGAAGACCCTTATAGCCAACCCCCACCCCCCCCGGAGAACGTACTCCCAACTCCACGCGCTGCACCACGCCCAACCACCCCTCCAACCATACCTAACCACCCCCCCCCCCCTGTCCAGCACACCCCCCAACACCCACCGCCACCCCTCAAAGCAATCAACCCAACACCCGACCCCCACCCACCAGACCCTCGCCAAATCATCACCGCAACCCTCACGACCGCAACCCACCAACACGCCCCCTGCCAGCCACAGTCAATCAGACACCACAACCTGACCAAAAAGGCCACTTAAAACACACCCCCCCCACTAACCCAACCCCCCCCCCCCCATACCCCTTGTCAAACCCCCCCCCTCACATCGCCCGCCCGAAACCCTTACAATTTACTAGAGACCACCCCCCCCCCGCCCAACCCCCCCCACCCCGCCAACGCACCACCAATCCGGCCCCACACCCCCTCTCTACTACACTACACCCCCACACCAACACAACAAACATCCCCTCCCTTTCCAGAACAACACCTAACTACCCCAACCGGACCCCATCCCTCTAACCCTGACACAGCCAACCAGCATATACGACGCCACACCCAACCCCCCCCCGCGACCCACCCCCACACCCCCAAAACACCCCGAACGCTCACACAACGTCCACCACGCCCAAACCCTACCCTACCCCATACCCACACGCAAACATCCACCCCCCTTCCCAACACACCCAAATCCAAACCACCTACCACCCCCCGCACAGCACGTGTAACCTCCCCCCCCACCTCCCCCAAGGCAACCGCCCACGTACCCCAGCAAATATCCCTCGCACCCGCTAGCCAACTACGGCCCCCAGCACACCACCGTACCACCACCCCCGCCACCCCAAAACGAGTACCACACCCTAGACACCTCACAACTCGAGTATAAACCCATCCAATCCCCCCCAGCACCCAGCCCCCCACCATTCCTTCAACCCGACCCCTCCCCCACACCCCCCACGCCCCGCAGCCACCCCCCACAGAACGCCCATTCACAAAACTTACCACCCAGGAAGTCCCAACAGTACAACCCCCCCCATCCGGCGCCACACCCCTCTCCACCCCAAACCATAGCCGACTTAGACCCGAACGATACACCACAGTTCCCATTACCCAGCAACCCACCCACACACTTGCCGCAAGGCACCACAACACAGACCGCATCCCCAACAGCCCACATTCCCATCCCCATACCCCCGACATTACCCGCCCACCACTTCTCGCCCAGCACACAGAACGGCCTACAACTACCCCCGCACCCCGTTCGATACACAAAGCCATTTGCCCACACTACCCCGCAAAACCGCCCATGCCCCACACAGCACACCAACCCCCTATCTGCACACCCTCCCCCACACAACCGCCGCATCCCCCCAGACCACTACATACCACCCACGCCCCCATCATCCCCCCCTAACGACCCAACCCCCCCAAACTCACGACACCTCAACACCACCCACAGAGGACCCCACACACCCAATCGCCCCCAAAGCACCACACCATGACCCACACATACACCGATATCCCCCAACCTTCCACACACCACGGCCCCGCTCCCCACCTAGCGACCCTCCCAAAACGACCCCCCCTACCCCACACCCATCTCTCCATGCATATTACCCCACCCCGAACCCCCAACACGACCTCAAAACTACAAACTCCTAACGAACGACCCCTCAAGCCCCTATACAGCTCCATAAGATCCCCCCAGCAACCACCTACACGCCACCCCCCGTCCGCTAACCGCAACCTCCCCTCCCAAAAATACCACCAACTACCACATCCCTTCTCCCCACGCCCAAACGGACCTTGAACCCCACTTTCCTCTCCCCTCCCCAACATCTCCACCAGGTCCCGGCACCACTAACTCCCACCCCCTATTTTCACCCCACCCCTCCTAACCACAGAACTCCAATCTCTAATACGCCATCGCTCGCTAACCACCCAACCCACATACACCCCAACAACCCCGTATCCCCCAACCCTCCCCGAAACCCTCCCCAGAACCCGACCAATCAGATCACCCCATCTCCCTATGCCCATCACACGACCACATATACCACTCGAACCACCCTGCTACAGGAACTCGCCGCCCGCCCCATGCGTCCCATAGCCGGTCATCACGAAGCAAAAACACCCATCAACCGCCAATACCCAAGCACCCACACCCATCCACAATAACACATCCCCTAGAGCCATCATACATCCCACCCCCAAGGCCCAACACCAACTACCCGCACTCCCATGCTAGACCCCCTGCCCAAAGTCCTACCCACCTCAATCAAAGAAAACCACCCCCCCATACCAAGTCCCTAACAGCTGCAAAACATCAGCCCCCCGCTAGGATTTCTGCAAGCCCCACCCCCAATCACCTCCCCGCAATCAACGAATCCCCCACACCCTGCCCCGCAGCCCCCACTACCATCGACCCCATATCAACACCTCGCCCCTAACCCTCCCACCTAAAACCACCCCTCCCCCGTACTCCACACCCCCACACCCCCCTCCCCAACTCCCTACCCTCATGCACGACATCCCCCCCAATCCGCATCTACTGAAAAGCACTACATACACATCCGGCCCCCGACTCCGCCTCCACCCGCACAATCACCACCGTCGCGACAAGGTCCATCAACCCAACCTCACAGTGCGCAACCACCACCCTACAAACAAAATTCCCCATCCGGACCAACCTAAGCCCAAAAACGACCCTACTTACACACGCCCCCCTTCAATCAACACTCAGGGAAACCCTACCAAACCAAACCCCAGCGCAACTCCCGTCAAAATACACCTCCGCAAGCACACCCCAGCCCCCCCGCACACCCCGATCGCCTATCCCAATCGACCCAACATGCCCGATAAACCATAACCCCCATCCGCGCCACCGCACACCTTGAAAACCCTAGGAGCCACCACCCATCCCAACTCTCCCCCAACCCCCTATGCAACAGCCCCCGCTGACCAACCTACCACCGCACACACAACTCCCCCCCAACGCCACATCGCCAGCCCCTCCCTGCCCCCCACGACGCAACCGCCTGACCTCTAATCAACCACAACTAGTAAAATTAGCCCACTACAGTTACAAAAAGGCATCACTCCGCGACTCCCTCCCGAGTCCCACCCACCGAACCCAC
>BQNB010086995.1:6282-24757 GCA_026074375.1 Tanacetum coccineum
TTAGATCAAGGGGGTACAAACGAAGTCATTCTCCAGAGACGGTTAGAGATAAGATGGTTCGTTTTAAGAAGAAATTGCAAATCCTTAAAAAAAAAATCGGTTATGGGTTAATGATTATCGCAAAAAGCAATCTGGTCACCTCGAGGAGCTTCGTTCTAATCTGCGAGATATTGACAAAGAGTTAGATCAAGGGGGTACAAACGAAGTCATTCTCTAGAGACGGTTAGAGATTTTGAAAAACTTGCACGATATAAATTCTGCTAGTGCACGTGATTATATGCAAAAGGCTAAGATTCAGTGGGCTATCGAGGGCGATGAAAATTCTAAGTTCTTTCATGGAATCATCAATCGTAAACGTGCGAATTTGGCCATTAAAGGTGTTATGGTGGATGGTGATTGGGTGGACGACCCATGTCGTGTTAAAGAAGAATTCCGTCTTCACTTTGCTAATCGGTTTCGAGCTCCAGTCGACACTAGGTATAAACTTAATTATACTTTTCCTAATAAGTTGCAACCTGATCAGATGGCCACTTTGGAGAGCCCGGTTTCCAGAGACGAAGTGCGTAATGCGGTGTGGGGCTGTGGTGAGAACAAATCGCCGGGCCCTGATGGGTTCTCGTTTGAATTTTTTCGCAAATTCTGGGATACCGTAGGTTCTGATTTTTATGAGGCGGTGGAATGGTTTTTCGAACATAGCTCTTTTTCTAGAGGATGCAACTCTTCGTTCATTGCTCTCATCCCGAAAAATCAAGATCCTAAGTTCGTTAACGATTATCGTCCTATTAGCTTGATTGGGAGTCTTTATAAGGTTGTTACTAAAATCTTAGCCAATCGGCTTTCGTCGGTCATTCCTGGGCTTATATCGGATGTTCAAACGGCGTTTCTTCCCAATAGGCAGATTTTGGATGGCCCCTTTATCATTAATGAACTTCTTTCCTGGTGTAAGCATAAGAAACAACAAGCTATGGTGTTTAAAGTCGACTTTGCTAAGGCTTACGACTCTATAAGGTGGGATTTTCTAGAAGATGTGCTTACTGCTTTTGGTTTTGGTCCTAAATGGTGCTCGTGGATTCGTGGTTGTCTTCATTCTGGTATGGCTTCGGTTCTGCTCAATGGTAGCCCTTCGTCCGAATTCCAATTTTATTGCGGTTTGAAGCAAGGAGACCCCTTAGCGCCTTATCTCTTTTTATTAGTCATGGAGTCCCTCCACCTTTCGGTTTCTAGGGCCATTGAGGCGGGGATTTTTAAGGGCATCAAAATTGATTCAACTCTAAATCTTTCTCACCTTTTTTATGCGGACGATGTGGTCTTTATAGGCGAGTGGTCACCTTCCAACCTTTCTGGTATTACCAATATTCTCCATTGCTTTTCCTTATTGTCTGGTCTTTCGATCAACCTTAAAAAGAGTAATCTGCTTGGAGTTGGGGTTCGTTCTGAGTATGTCAAAGATGCGGCTGTGAACCTAGGTTGCTTGACTATGAAAACCCCGTTTAAATATTTAGGGGTGATGGTTGGTGGTATTTGTGCCACTTCTCAGGCTTGGGAGGATACCATAGGAAAGCTTAAGGCTCGGCTCTCCAACTGGAAACTCAAAACCCTCTCGGTAGGAGGGAGGCTTACCCTCCTTAAATCGGTTCTAGGGTCGACACCTATCTATAATCTGTCCATTTATAAAGCCCCCAAATCTGTGCTTCATTCGATGGAGTCCTTGCGAAGGAACTTCTTTAATGGTTCTCAATGTAATGAGAGGAAAATAGCATGGATTAAATGGACCACGACTCTCGCGTCCAAGAAAAATGGTGGGTTAGGTATCTCTAGTTTGTATGCTTTAAATAGGGCGCTCCTTTTCAAGTGGGTTTGGAGATTTATTTCTCGGGACAATTCCCTGTGGTGTCGTTTGATCTTGTCTATGCATGGTTCCAAGTTACCTTCCTCATCCCCATTTCGGTATTCGACTTGGCTCTCCATTATTCGGGAAATTCATTCGCTTAAAGATCGAGGAGTAGATTTGGTATCCCATTGTCGCATCCATGTGGGTAATGGGTTGCGCACTAATTTCTGGAAGGAGGTTTGGATCGGCGATAATCCCTTGTGTGTTTTGTTTCCTCGCATTTTTGCTTTGGAAACTAATAAAGATAGTTCGGTGGCTGTGAAACTGTCTTCTGTTACTTCGTCTCTTCGTCGTCCAGTTAGAGGTGGGTCTGAAAGTTCGCAATTATCTCTCCTACAAGAGTACATAGAAGGGACGATTTTGTCTTCGTTGGAGGATAGGTGGGTTTGGGATTTAAATGGGGAAGGTGTCTTTTGTGTCAAAGACGTGCGAAATCTTCTTGATGATGTTTTTCTTCCAAAAGCCCCTATCGCTACAAGATGGATTAAGTATGTGCCGATAAAACTTAATGTCTTCGCTTGGAAGGTCCATCTGAATCGTTTACCAACTCGTGTAAACCTGCAACATCGTGGTGTTTTGGTTTCGGATCCTTCATGTCCTATTTGCCACTCAGAAGATGAAGACTTAGCGCATTTGTTTTTTCGATGTAGTTTGGTCACGGACATTGTTAGGCTTGTCTGCCGGTGGTGGAATATAGCATGGGCGTCGATTGATTCGTATTTCAATTGGCTTCATTGGTTCAATGCTATCAGATTAAGTCCTAAAGTTAAAGATTTGCTTGAAGGAGTTTTCTACATAACATGGTGGAGTATTTGGAGGTTTCGAAATCATGTCCTCTTCTCGTCTCTCGTCCCCCGCAAAGATGTTCTTTTTGATGATATAGTGTCGCGTTCTTTCACATGGTGTCGTTCTAGATGTAAAAGTAACTTTAGTTGGGTTAGTTGGTTGCAACATCCCTATTTGATTTCTTTGTAATTTTGTCTCTAGCTCCTTGCTAGTGTTTTGTTCTAATAAAGTTGCCGTTCAAAAAAATAAAAAAAATCGGACCGGATTAAAAACCGATTTGACCCAAAACACATGACCAAGGACCGGACCGAAACGTTTGGTCCATGTTGGGTCGATCCGGTCCGGTACGGTCTTTGGTCTGGTCCGGTCTAACAAAGCATAATGATCGGTTTTGCTCAAGACCGAATCGGACCATACCAAAGACCGAATTGAAAGAAAAGATGAACCGAAGACAGGACCGAAATATGTTTGATCTGGTCCAGGCGGTCTGATTTATGTGAATTTTTAAAATTTTTTATTTTAAAAATTCTAATAAGGACCATTTTTGCAATAATAAAAAAATTTTAAAAATTAAAAAAAATCTATAAGATTTTTTTTAATTTTTTTTATTTCGGTTTCAGTTTACGAGCAATAATTAGAAAGAAATTTAATTTTTTTTAAGAGAAAAGTGCAAATATGCTCCCTGTGGTTTGCAAAAATTGCAGACTTACTCCCCAACTTCACGAAAGTTCAGGTGGCCTCCCCAGTTTGAAACTTTCATGGCACTCGTGCTCCCTGCAGGAGCACGAATGCAATGGGAGTTGAATTTTCATTGCACTCGTGTCCCTGCCATGGAGATTGATATGCGACACAAGTTTCGTTTTGGGGAGGCCGCCTGCACTTTCGTGAAGTTGGGGAGCAAATCTGCAAATTTGGAAAACCACAGGGAGCATATTTGCAGATTTCTCTTTTTTTAATTTCGGTTTCAGTTTACTAGCAATAATAAAAAAAAATTAAAAATTAAATTGTTTTTTATTTCGGTCTCAGTTTACGAGCAATAATAAAAAGAATTAAAAAAAATTTAAATTTTTTTAATTTCGGTTTCAGTTTACGAGCAATAATAAAAAAATATTAAATATTAAAAATTTTAAGAATTTAAATTTTTTTAATTATTGCTTGTAAACTGAAACCGAAATAAAAAAAATTTTAATTTTTAAATTTTTTTGTTATTATTGCTCGGAAACTAAAACCGACATAAAAAAAATTATTATTTTTTTTAAATTTTGTTTTTATTATTGCTTGTAAACTGAAACCGAAATAATTTTTTTTAAAAATTTTTAATTTTTTTTATTATTGCTCGTAAACTGAAACCGAAATAATATTTTTTTTAATTATTGCTATCAAACTTAAACCGAAATAAAAAAATAATTTTTTTATTTTTTATTATTGTTCGTAAACTGAAACCGAAAAAAAAATTTCTTACAGTTTTTTTATAAATTTTCTTTTTGTTATTATTGCAAAAATGGTCCTTGTGATTTGGCCAAATTGCAGAGGGGTATTTTAGTCATTTCAAGTCGACCAAAGACCAAAAGTGAAACCAAACCTTGAAAATAAGGACGTTTTTTGCAATTTTGAAATTTGACGGACCAAATCTGCAATTTGGCCAAACCACAAAGACCATTTTTGCAATTTACTATATATGATATTTATATTTATATTGTTTTGGAATCTACTTCTTATATAAAGGAAGGTTTGTTAAAATTGATCTTGCCCCAAAAACCTTTAAAATAAAACACGTGGCATTCTTGATTTTTAAGAGCCATAGGATCAATTTCCCCCCAAAGCACATTCTCATGACCCCCGCTTCTATAATTTTTCCCTAAAACCTGACACACAACCCTTTCTAAGAAACCCTAAAACACTTCGATCATCAGCGAAATCATTCAATCCAAAAAACATGATTCAATCCATAACAAAACACATCAAATGATTCGAGTCATAAATCATTGGTGGTGCGTTTTTAGATCTTACGAATTCCACAACCCAGATTGTGCCGTTTTTTACACACGCGGTAAGTTTACATGTTTGATTCATTATATTCTGTATTAATTGTATACTTGACCAATTTTTGAATTTGATTTTTAGGGTTTTTTCGGATTGATTGTTTTTATGTGGTTAAATGCGTGCTTTTTGGAGCATAGATGCTTGCCGAAATATTCATGCTTAATCTCTACAGAAATCAACCAGAGGTAAACTTTTTCTTTAATGATTGATGTTATTTAGATCCATTTTAATTGTTTTGAATTGTCTGTTCACATTTGTTTTAGAATGATTGTGTTTTCTTTATTAACCTCATGAAGTCTCAACAAAAGGTAATTATGTTTATATGTTTATATTTAGTCTGGTATGATGTATATTACAAACTTATTCTATGATGATGATTATCGATGCTTGAAAACCTAACATCTACCTCTTGAAACCGATTCATGTATAATTTTTAAAAATATTCAAAAACAATCTTATCCATAATTTCTGTAACAAAAACGCATAGCTTTTAAAACATTTCCGTAATTATAGCTAATTTTTTTAAACTGATATATCAGTTCCTTTATTATAACTAATAATTTTAGGCTATTTTCGAAAACATTTTGATTTTTGTGAGACAATACTAAAGAAGATCATATTGACAGCTTATTATAGATATGCCTTTCACGTGCTTGATTTAATGTATGAAAGATATAGTTGGAGAAAGTAGAGGTAGTAACTTGACGATTAGATTCGAAGTTTAGGACTATACTCATATGGAAAAAGCAAAGGATATGTTTTGTTTACAACATTTTTTCTTCTTTCGGTTATTAGGGTTCAACTACGCTGGAAGGTGAAGCACGAAGAAGATCAATTTCGGCGACCGAAGGCTACTCATGGGAAACAACTGAGGTAATGGCTAAAGAATATCATTTGTTTAACTTCAGGTTCTTTAAAGGAAGGCAATTCTTGCTGATGAGCTAAAACGAGGGTACACTTGTGGTATTGATTCAAATAATAACTTTCAAGGGGACCATCCAAACAGCCCTTATACATATCGTTCATTATAAAAAGTACTCATTTAAAAACAGGATATGGTGTGTTATGGTTTTTATTATATTACTTTTTTTGCATCAGCACATTGCAACATCAAAAGGGCATGAAGAACGTGTTTTGGTTACAATGCAGAGCTACATAAGCTCAACTTTCTCGGGTTAGTGTCTTTTTCCCTAAACTAAACCAGTTGAGATAGTTTTTTTTATCTTTTTTTATATTTGGTTAATTACTGTGTATAGCCAAGCTGGTGTCTCTTTTTGCGTTTCACATTTGTATAATTTTTCGGAGCCTATGGATAATAAAACATGAAATTTATAGTTTTCCATGAGTAGGCCATAATGTAAGTTTGTGTAACCTTTTAATCCTTAATTTCTATTTTACCTTATTTATATGATTAAGAACATATTTTTCATTATATAGGACAATAGTCCTATCTTGAACGTTCGGTGATCGTCTTGGCATGTTCACTAATGCTACACATAGAAATAGGCATCTTCTTTGTATTTACATCAGGGTTTTAGAAACTATATTTCAACTAACTCGAGGTTATTTTTTTAGAGTTATCAAAGTTTAATTTGTTTCTGCCTGATCTAATTAGTTAAGACTTATCAGGGGATTGGATTTATATATATCATTAATTCTTTATTGTGTATAAGCTCTTTCACATGTTGGTCAATAAAATTGTGGTTGTATCAGGATTAGTGGCACCTCATATGCTTCAATAACCCCTGATCTTGAATATAAATTATAACTATTTTGTGTTTCTCACCGTTTAGTGTCTTTTTCTGTAATTTTGATTCCTAAAAGATGATTTCTAGATGCACAGGATGTATTTATATTGTTTGGTTTATAAATCTTATATATTCCTGTACCAAAAACTATAGTTTTTATGGTAGTTATATAATTATGTTTAAAATGAAAAGCTGAGTGGTTTACTTTATGCTTATACAAGGTAATTTAGGTAATACAAAGATGTTGCTTTTCCTACTCATGTCATGTTCCTTTTCTTTTGCTCCTTAAAAGTTAAAATCGTTATAATTTCTCTCTAATTACATAACTAAAATATCAAGAAGAGCCGAAGTCATGGGCATCCTTCATTGAAGACTTGCAGACTAACATTCTCTTGCAGTTCGCAGCTTTTATTGGAACATGGTTTGGCATGTTGTATTTAATGGCAGTTAATATACTTATGCTTATAAATAATGGACGGGTTTTTATTGATGGAATGGTGTTGGTGGCTTTGATCTGGACGAGTCATTTTTTAATATTTAATGTGTTAAGTATGATTAAAAAACAATGACAACACATTAAAAAATTTCTTTACGCAACTTTTAACTTTTTTTTCTTTTCGTAAACACATTTGATTCGTTTTTTTATGGCTGGTGTTTTGACTGAGACTAAGTTTATTTTATTATTACTAATTTTGTTCCTACATTAAATGTTTTTGACTTGCAACAGTGTACAAAGGTGGCTGACAACGGCTACTGATGCACCTACGACTGACTGCTACCAACTACTTTGTGTCAAACTAATATGTGTTTTGTCTCAACCTGTATACGTCATGCCCAGGTAAGAAATCACCGGCCATCTACACATGATTACCGATAGTGCTCACAGTTACTTCATGGATCAGATCATAATGATTCTCACAACTGCAAATATCGATGACAAGTAAATGTTTGATTAGCAATAAGGCCTGAAGCTTTTTTATAATTTTAAGACGCATTTTGAATATTTACAGATTGTATCTATAGCCTTTGGTGATATGAGAAAAGCTTTTGGTATTTGCAGTGGCATGTTCTTTAGTTACTTTATGAAGTTGGAAAACAAATTAGTCTTATACTTAAAATATGAATACTTGGATGGTGTAGTGATTAATCTTGAATCATTTTTATTTCTTACAACAAGTATTGCATGATATGCAAGGGCATTTGGCCTAAATTTGATGGGGAGAGCTGCTCTATTAGCGGCTCCCGTGATGGAAAAGCGTTGGACGGTGTATTTTATGTTTCATGTAGGATCATTGTTATAACATATTGTAATCTTTGTTCTCATTTCCATGAAGACTTCCATTGTAATACTTTTATCTTGAATAATTCTTGAAGCTGGCCGCCCATGGGGCGGGCCTTGAGACTAGTGATATATATGTAATTATGAGTTTAGGTTGAATATATATATATGCAATTTTGAGTCTTTTGAGAGATATATATGCAATTCCCCCTTTGGTATTGCGACATGATGGTTGTGTTTGAGAGAGGGCTTATTAAGGTGTTCGAAAGCTTAAGCATTTAAAATAAGTTGATTTTTAAAATAATGTTTGTTTGTTCATGTAAAGCTTTTTATAAATACTAGTCGGGTATCTGCGTAATGTGACGGTGGGTATTCGTATGATTATATTTTTTGACGATAGCAATGTCTTTTTGATAAATTACTTTTAGAGAGCTGGGTATCCTCGTGTCATGGTTTCAAGCCATGGCCAAAAAGTGATGCCGCATTACCCAAATCTTCTATGGCATCACCCTTTCACTTGGCACAAAAAACGTCATCCCTCGTTGGCACCACAAAATGTGATGCTATGGTACACATATACCCCATTAAAACACAAACACAACACAAAAAGACAAAAAAAAATTAAAATAGAAGAAGCCCATGGCGTGAGCTGGTGTTCTTGGCGCCTGTGACGATGACACCACATCCGGTATCGTTGGCACATGGTATTTGGGCTGGTGTCATGGCTTGAAGCCATGACACATGCGTACCCCTCTCTTATAGAAGGAAAAAAAATGTTCAATAAAGGCTATTAATTGAAATTAGCTTGTTTTTTATTATTAATTTAGTAATATTATAAAAAGCTTTTATAGCAGTGTACTCACGCGTTACAGCGGCGGGCGCCTTGTAACTAAATTTTTTGTTATGTGATTATATGTTTCCCACGATGCTAACTATACGCATGTCGATAACTTTAGGGAACAATTTTACCGCACGCTTTTCATAAAAAATGGCAGACAACCCGTTCATCACGGTGCAACGACGATACGAAAACGGTGGTCACCACTATTGCTAGTTATTTTGGACGTGTAATATTATATAACATTTAAATATAGAGAGTAACGGTTTTAGCGCCATCTGGTGGTGTCTATATTGCTAAGTTGTGGTCGTAAATAGTGGTCCGTTGCATTGTCGAAAAAGGTGGTGTCAGAAAGTCTAACTACATAAAAGATTGATTTCTATGACCCGCTTAATGATTTGTAAATTTGATTTAGTGGTGTTCTAAAGAAGAAAAAAAAGATAAGATGATTTATGCATTATCAATTTGTATCATGTGGTAATTTAAATGTACTTTTGAGTGAGGGGTATTTTAAAAATATCATTAAGGAGGCATGCCCACCCGTGCGTTGCACCGGACTTGGTCTTTTGGAGAAATCTGATTGTTACCTATGTGAATCATTGTTAAATTCATACATGTAGGGTTCTTTTTGAAAGATTTAAAGTAAGGTTTAACTAACAGTAATAATTATGACCCGTGCGTTGCACCGGCTTTGTCTTTTGATAAAAACTATCTTACTTTACTTCAATCCTTTATCATCTTTAGATTTTTCTATTAGCATTTGGCAACAATAAATAATCATTGTGCAACTGATAGAGACTTAGATGAACCAAATGCCCCCTTAAATGGGTGGAAAATGGCTGTTGCATCTTCATATGATAATATAATCATAACACCATTGTCATAAGTTTACATTCAGAAAGATTAACAAAAAACAAATGGATTTTTAAAATTTCTTACTGTTACTATATAATATCATGCAAAAAGATAAGGAAGTAGAAGGACCATCAGGGGTTAAGTTATTGTGTCTTTCTCCTCTGAGCGCATAACTCCTATAGTCTTCTTCAGTCATCAAGGTCGGGGGAGGAGTTAAAGATGGCTTTTGCAAGTGCATAGTTTCTTGTTCAGATGATCTACTGAAAGAAACCGCATCAGGTTGCACCCCTTCTCTTTCTTGATCAGTTTTCTAAGGCTCATAATTAGATGGACCACCATTAGAAGGACCAACATTGGTTAAGTTATTGTGCCTTTATCCTCTAAGTCCATAACTTCTATACACTATTTTTCCGTTTTCCAATTCTGTTTAAACCTTTTAACATTCATTCATGAAGCACACTCCAATGGTTCCATATATCTCCCTTCGAAACCAAATTTATTTAGGAGATTGGTGGGGTTCGTTCGAGAAAAGTAAAAATGGTTGATAATATTTATCCGTGCTGTTATTTGTTACAAATATTCCCAGAATCATTTTCGGGCCTAAGATTATTCTACCTGCAAATCAATATGGTCATGGTTTTGGATTCGTTTATTCCGAACAAAAGAATCGAAAATGGACAAGAGTTCGGATTTTTTGTAAAAATTCCTTAAATGTGTTTAACGAGGAAGAGATTGGAGAACAATCTGTGCACGGTGTGGATTAGGTCTGGTTCAAATTAATTGGCAAGATCGTTGACTAGAGGGTTTAAGAGAGAAAATAAGACGGGAAGAAGGTAAAGAAGGGAGACGGAAAATGGCGATAATATTAGACATAAATTTTGTACTTCTAGCAATGCTAGGAAGTTTTGGTAATGGTAAGTCGTGTTGTGTCGATGGTAAAGAAAATAACTATGGAATCTGAGACGGAATTCGTTCCTTCGATAGTCCTTGACGATTAATGTTTGAACAAAAAATCTTTCAATGTCCCTTGATAGGGAAGGGTTAAAGAGATGCTTCCTTAGCTAATTTGAAAATGTGTTCTATGTACGATGGTTGTCGATAATTTGAAGATTATCTACTTGGGAGAGACTTTGGGTACTATGGAAATTTGCATCTTCCAAGGCTAAGGAACTATTCCGCAAAAATGGCTGGTGCGGGGGTCGATGGTTTTCGGTTTACAACTAGCAATGACAGTGTGTTCCAGATGGAAACCCGCTAGGGTGGAAAGTTGTGTATCCATTTAAACTTTGACATTCAAGACGTTTAGTAGAATCGCTATCAAAAATGGGGTGATCCGTCATGACGTTGAATGAAGATGGCTGAATATCATTCCAAAAGGTTGTGTGTATTTACTAAAGTTCGTCAAAATAATCAGGAGAGTTTTAAGGTAAATTTCCGTGGAAAAAGATTCATTGGGTTAGAGCTATCGAAGTTCCATGATGATAACCTGAATTCAATGATGAAGAGGAAGGATGACGTATCCGATGAGTGCAATTTTAGATGGTAACCAGAAGCACAGGAGGAGAACAATATATTCGAAGAAGTGAAGAAGAAGAAGTACAGAAACTGAATTTGGAGTACCTAGTGGCGAGAAGGTTTACTAAAGTCAGAAGATCCTATTGGTATATAATCTCTATTGGCAAAAAAAACAAAACAACATGAGAACAAGGGTGGAATGAGGAAGATCACAGCTTAACTAACCCACCGGCCTTCACAACGATCCGGAAAAGTAGATCAGTTCGAAGGTAATGCAATGGGTGGATATCGCGAGAGAAGGTATATAACATAAAAGGAAAATGATGTAGAATCTCATTTGTGCATAAAGAGACATAGAAATAACGATTCGAATTCCGGATTAATAACAATTAGAACCAACTGATTTGGATCGTTCTAAATAACTACTCTACTGAGCATCAGGAGGGACCATTTTTAAATTTTATGGAGGAATGGTGAAGTAAGGGAACAAACAAGGGGTATAACATGGAAGGGTGCAATTAAAGATCTAAACGATTAAAATCGTCATCCCAAGGAAGTTTGGGGTGATCAGATGAATTTTTGTGTCTTAAATGTTCAGGCCTCGCCCAAAAGGCTAAAAAAAGATTAGGTTAAGGAGTTCTTTGTGTATAAAAAATAAAGTGTATTTTATTGGTTTTCAGGAAACTAAAATGGGGACTCTGGACTGAATACTGTGAGATCATGTTTAGGGTAAATCTATAATTCGAATATGTTCAAATTGGATTCAGTTGGTTATTCTGAAGGAAATTTTTGTGTATTAGGGATCCAAAATCTTTCGGAGAGAAAATATTTTTAACGAGATCTAATTATTTTGTCATTATAAAGGAGAGAGGCTTTAAATCAGGTATTAACTTTTTGATAGTGGGTCGTTTATGCACCCAGACGCTTAAAAGAAAAACATATGCTTGTGGGAATATTTTAGACCTCATAAATCAAATTTCTTGGGATGGTAAACAATTGTTATGAATGGCGTATATTAATAGGTGAGATTAAATCTGATAATTCGGGTTTCTAACTTTAATGTTCATAGAAGCGAAAGAAATTTTATTCCTTCAATTTGTAACGCGGGATGGAGGAAGTTTCTTTTAGGAGGACGTGCTTTCCCTTGGTGTCAATAGATCACTCCAAAATGAGCAAATTGGATCGATTTATCGGTTTCTGAAAATCTTTTGGACTTCATGACCAAATATTTCTCCCTGCTAGAAACCTTGGAGCGGTTCTTATTCTGAGTCAGACGCCTATTCTTTTAACGTAGAAACATCGTTCGACTATGGCCCTATCCTATTCATTCTATAAAATACTGGTTTGGAAGAGGAACGGATTTGATAAACTGGTCCAAGAACCTGGAAGCAGCTCCTGGCAATAAAGATAATGCTATTTCGTAGTTTTATTGGGTAAATTAAAATCCTTAAAGATCGCATACGTTTGTCTGTCTAGAAATACTTCAGGCAAAATTCGAAAGGATGATACTGAATTCTAAAAGATGAGCTGAGATTTGTTATGATTGATCGACAAGTGTATGGGATCTATGAAGCTATTCAGAATAGATTGGAGAACCTTAATAAGATTCATTCAGTTTCAAAAGAGAATCAAGCTTCGGAAATTCTCAAAAAAGCCAAGATCAATGGGTCTATTGAGGGTTATGAGGAACGTGAAATTCTTCCACTGTAATTCTTTAACAAGAAAGCGCAGCCAATCTCAGATTCGAGGTGTCCTGCAAATATGGTGTGATTGATGATCCGTCAAGGTGAAAAGACGAATTTAGTTTTAATGCTTTTTCGAGCAGGTTTGATAAACCTCTTTTAAATTCGTGGCTTTGCTTGACTTAATTTTTACTAATTCCTCTTACTAATGAACAAAAATAGAACTTCGGAACAAGAGAATAACTAAAAAGAGGTCACAAGCTAGCGTGTGGGTTGCGGTACTTGATAAATCTCCAGGTTCCCCCGAGGATTCTCCATTTACTTTTAAATCGTCATTTCTGGTCTAATGATTGAAGATGACGTGTTTGTGTCTGTGGAGTACTTCTTTATAATGGTGATATTCTCACAAGGTTGTAATTCATAATTTTATTGCCTGATCCCTAAAAACATGAGCAAACAGGTTAAAGACTTGCCGTCCGAATAAGTCAATAGGAAGCTATACAAGATTATTCCAAACTTTTAAGCTAATCTGATTTGTAGTTGGTGTCATAAGATAACCTCATTAATGAGTTTCATCTCTTTTGGTAGCGGATAGACAATATTGGATGGGGCCTTTATTCTTAACGAGGTCTTCAATGGTGTCGAAAAACGAGGAAACATTGCGCTCATTATTATAGGGGTTTGATATCGAGAAAGCTAATGACCTCTTTTCGATGTGATTTCCTTAGAAGACAGAGTGTTTTAGATAAAGTTAAATGATTTGGTGTGAAATGATGAAATTGGTTCAGAGTTGTCTTAGATCGTCTAGGGGTCGATTCTTATCAACGGAGTCCACGTAAGGAATTTCAATTCTATCGATGTCATAAAAACAAGGTGAACCCCTTTATCCCTCCCCCTGTCCATGTTATTCTTGTTATATAGAGAAACTTGCACATTTCTTTTTCACGTGTGGATGATGCGGATTATTAATGGAATTAATTTGAGCACCACGGTGATATCTTTCTCATTTTGTTTTTATCGGATGACGCTATTTAATTGGTCAATGGAAAGAGCTTAATATTGAACTCTAGTCCCGAGTTTTTGAATGTTTTTTTTCCGCTTCTGGTCTTCGTATTAAATATGATAAAATGTAAGATTATTGGTGTGACTGTGGAAGATGCGAAGGATTAAAATTCGGCTAATAAACTTGGATGACTATGATCCTTAAGACATCGCCTTCACTTTACCTTAGGTAAACTAAAGTAGGGGGAGAACATGCATAGAAAACATTCTTGGAATGAAGTGTTGAAAAGGTCCTGTCTCGGCTATTCTAGATGAAGTTGTAAACTCTTTCATTGGATGAAGATTCCACACTTCTCAAGTCTGTTTTATAGGCTTCTATGGGAGCCAATCTTCCATATGTTCCAATTTTAAAGTCCCCTCGAGTATTCCTTAATTTCACTTTAAGTTATTCGTAGTCGTTCTCTTCACACGGTCATGAGATAAGAGTAATAAAGCAACTTGGTATTAAGTGGAACAAAGTTTTATAACTTCGAAAGAGAAGAGTTGCTTAGGGGTTTCTAGTTATTTGCCCAATAGATGGGTTTTGTTGTATCAAGTGGGGTTTTGTGGCGGTTTATTCTCAAATAAGATACGTTTATAGGACGCGAAAGGGTGATGAAAGGCTTTATATATGGGGAGGAGGACGGGAGTTTATGATAAAGGTGGTGCTATCGTTCTGCTCGACAAGCTGGACTACAATCGTCAGAGGTGAATGATACAAGAACACAAGGAATAAATATTCACGATTTTAACAAATAAAAGCTGGAAATGGTGAGGAATTCTCGGTTATTGTGGCTTGATAAATGGTACGAAGGTGGATGTTAAAGATTTGTATCCTCCGTCGTGTTTTTATGCCTTGGAACTTTACAAAAATATTTCATTGAGGTTCAAAGTTAAAGGCGCCAAGCTTAAAGTTACAACCTTCAAAAGAAATACGAGGAGTGGTAATGAACTGGACCACAGTATGATTCTATGGCTGAGAGTCATAGAACAATCTCGTATGGTGCGCTACGAGATGACAGTAACATATTGGACCGCAGTAGAATGATGGCTCATTATCGGTTGCTTCGATTCGCAAGAAGATAGACGACACCACGGTTTCCAGGAGGAAGATTTTGTCGACAAGTTAGGGTGGGGGGTCAAATACCGTGCCTACAAGGTTTAATAATTTTTGGCTTGGAAATTAAATCGAATGCTCTTCCTACTCGTTTTTAAACATATATCTGTCGCGGCAAAGGATATTGATTCTAATTGATAGTCCATTTGTAAAAATGGGTTCGAAACGACAGTTCAAGTGTTCATTATCAATGCAATGTTGTAAGACAGTATGAGAAAAGATATTCCTCATGGTGAATGTGAGTAAATAAAGTTAATTCAAATGAGTAGTGGCGTTCTTTGGCGTCGTGCTAACCCGGATACGATCAACGACATCAAATTTATTACGAAGAGGATCTATTACGCTTGAGAGTGGGTTATTGTGGAGATTTTCGTAATATAGATATTATTTGATACGAAGATATTTTCGAAAAGGTCTTGCACTTGATAATTTTAGAGTCTCTAGCTCTTTATTATAGGTTTAAATATCGATGTAAAGCATCGACAAATGGGAACGAATGGCTTAAAATAACCCTTATATATATTTTTTGTTGGATATAAGCACCTTGCTAGTGTTTAATAAAATTGCCGTTCAAAAAAAAAAAAAAAAAAAAAAATAAGTTTACATTCAGAAAGATTAACAAAAAACAAATCGATTTTTAAAATTTCTTACTGTTACTATATAATATCATGCAAAAAGATAATAAAGATTCAAACTTTAAATACTCTGCCCCGTTTGGTTCGCTGAATCTTCAAGATTCTGATGGAATTGAAATCTGATTCCAATTCCATAACGTGTTTGGTTGGCAGAATGTTTGAATTCAAAATCTGATTCCAATTCCATAGTGTGTTTGGTTGGCGGAATTAATGTAATGAAATACCTCAAATTCCTTTATGTGTGGAATTAACATTTCATCCTAAAACGGAAGGAAAATTTATAATTCCATAGAATTTGATATTTTTATCATCAAAAATAAATTATTATTATTATTATTATTATTATTATTATTATTATTATTATTATTTATTTATTTATTATTATCTATTTATTTATTTAAAAATTATATTTAATTATATATTTAAAAATATATTATTATTATTTATTTATTTATTTATTATTATCTTAATTATCTATTTTATTTATTTAAAAATTAATTATGTTTAAAAAATTAAATTATTAATAGATATTATTTTTTAAAAATTAATTAAAATATTATTAATATAATTTATATAATTTTGTTTTTTTCGATTTCATATTTTTTTCATCATAACACCATTGTCATAAGTTTACATTCAGAAAGATTAACAAAAAACAAATGGATTTTTAAAATTTCTTACTGTTACTATATAATATCATGCAAAAAGATAATAAAGATTCAAACTTTAAATACTCTGTCTCTTACTACATACTGGTATATAATATGATGTTTTTTTTTTCAATTTTCATTACTTAAACAACCTAGATTTACATTTAGTAATGACAAAAAACAAACACTTTCTAAAAGGTCTCACAAATATTACATAATCCATGCAAACGGATTACAACATTAATATCACAATTTTAAACTATTTATTACGCCAAATCTGATCTGATAGGCTATAAATCAGGTGACCCATTTGTATCAATCTGTAGTTCTTGATTCTTTTAGTTATGGACTTTAAGAAAATTGACTTTTTTTATCAATGGATACAAATGGGTCACTTTGAGACAAATTGATACTTTGTCAAAGTAGTGACACGAATAGGAAACTTCAAAAGAAACTTGATAAAAAAAACTGATACAACTCGATCAAGCTTTAGATACCTTCAAGCGGAGGATTTTCAAGAATAGGAGGTCCAGGTACAACTGTCACCTGCAATAAAATAGAAATAAGGCTGATGTACAAAATTTAAAGCTTATGTAAACACATTAAGTCATATAATGCACAACATAAACACGTCGTACATATCCATATGGAAGAAAACAACTTAAGCCTAGCACCAACTAAAACAACGATAATGTTATTTATCAAGGATCAAAGTGATACTTGATAAAGGGGAAGAAAGAATAGTACCAATCATATATAAGTACTAAATAGATATAAAGGTTATAAGAAAAAAGAGAACTCAAGTGGATTAACCAAATTACATTAAAAACCAAATAGAAAGATATGGTGATACACAAAGAAAGAATAACATGTTTCTTGGTGGAACACAAAAAAGCCTCATGAAGTAGTAGCTTCTTTACATATTTCTTGATTCATTCATTCATTTGTTCGTTCGTTCATAAAGCATTATGTACGTTATCATCTCTTCTTGCTTTGCTGAGACGTCGTCCCATCAAACAGCTCTTCAATACATGTTTCTATATCTTCCGGCTGATACTTAATATACTTAATATACTTCTCTGTTTGCCTTCCTGGAGTAAGCACCTGATTGAACCTCCCCATAAACGACCGATAAGCTGGGATCACTATAGCCGATATTGACACCCTAATCTCTGACTGAAGCTGCTCGTCGCTCACAACCCATGTGGTTTGCGTTCTATGTATTTCATCAAACATAGCATTGAAACTCTTGAACCTTTCTTTTAGCATTGGTTTTGTTAGTACAAAATTTGTGTCGGGTTTGGCAAGGTATTGAAGTCCTTCGTCGGGCCGGGACTCCAAACGACTTGAGTGTTTGATCTTGTACTAGAGCAAAAGAAGTGATATGATTTTATGCACAATTAAAAGTAAACCGTTAGCCTTACCGTGGGGATGGACCCCACGATTAGACTCCGGCGTGAGAGTAAGTATTCATGTTGTCAGAGTATATGTCAGAGAGAATAAGAATAACTGTGTACCTTTTGGGGTGTATTGTGATCCCTATTTATAGGTGTCTAGTACTAGGGTTTCCTAGTATTTCGGTTGCTTTAGTAGTGGCCAGAGTGGGTCCCTTGTAGGGCAAGGTTCCGCGATAATCGTATGAACGGATGCGGATGTTTTCCGCGGACGGATCATCCTATAGGTGGATCCGCGGACGGATTGTCTATAACTGGATCCGCGGACGGATTGTTGGGTTTGGGTCGTGGCCCATGCGAGATTAGGTTTTACTATGGCCCATTATTGACAGGTTGGGTCCAAAAGCCCGAGTAATAGTGTGGCCCAAGCCCAGAGGCCTGGTACACCCAATATACGTCATCATTCTTAGTTATTTATGTATAATTTCCAATGAATGTTTAAATAATGAACTACTTGACTAGTGCTTCAATAAGATATATGGAGTGGGATATTCATAAAGTTGATATGAACAAACAAAGACGATTTATTCAAAAAGTTGATTGGAAAAATGAAGATTAAGGGTATGTTTGGCATGCAAGATTATGAGGAGATTATGATTATTTTTTGAAAAAATAATCTATTTAAAATATAAGCTTTGTTTGGCAAAAGAACTTATAAGAGATTATAAAAAAAAATCTTCCATAATCTCTTAAAATTACATGCTACTTCATGTAGCTTATAATAATAATCTCTTTTTATAATCTTCATCTCCATCTCCATCTCCAGCACCATCTTCAGTTCCAGCAACAGTTACTTTTGCCAAACATACAGTTCACAAGGTCTGAATGTCACTATTATTAGGATAGTTATCAGCAATAACTATCGGGTCAAAATTGTTTACTATTGCTTTTTAAGGTACCTTTCAAACGTGGTTGGTAATTTGGTATAAGCTTTTCCCATT